>PNEQ01021733.1:0-24042 GCA_003012365.1 Medauroidea extradentata | reverse complement strand
GGGGGGGGGGGGGGGGGGTAAGCTGGTCTGTATGCTGGCCGATCGAGCGTTGAAGGGCGAGGCAGGTGCCTGTACAGCCATCGACTCGAGTTCGTGCCTCGGCGAGGTCTGCTCTCGCGACCTGTCCACAGAATGTTGCACTGGGCTGGGAATAGATGCAGGCTCAGTCTCTATTGGGCCTGTTTCCATCACTTCCCCAGTTACCTTACTGGCATAACTGGGTCCCTTCCTTGCCTTTGAGGAGGTAGTCTGGTCGACTATGGGTGGGGGTCGCGGGTTCGATTCCCTGCTCTCACCTTTTGGCTTGTTCTTTTGGCTCTTCTTGCCCCTGCGAGTTTCACTGTTCCGATTGTTTTTACTCTAAATGGTGCATAAAACAAGTATAGTGTTCTTTTTACTCGCAGATTTCTGCCACACGATTGTGACCGGAAGTTAGAAACTGAAGATCTCGTACTAAGTTTCCGCACTTCGCAATTTCAACTCAAGAATACCATTCTGCCATAATGAGATAAATGTTTCGAAAATTAGTACGTGAAATTCGGCAGTTCGAAATAATCTCGTAACAACTCGAGAATGGCACCGGGGGCATCTAGTGAGGGGTTTAATTGTTGTGAGGATGTAACACAAGCTGCGCCAGTAGGTCCTGCCACCAAGAGGTGGAAGAAGTAACCATTTCCGCGATAACAAGCCGTTAGCATAAGAGGCGACGTCATTTTGTCGTGCGCGTGCGCAGAAAGGCCTAGAAGAGAGATCTGTGGTGCACAATACAGTGTTGCAATATCGCAGCTTTCCAGGATAAATACGCCCTACATTTGTGATCGGTTAGACGAACATTTCAAACTGCACTGGCCCTACAAAACATACAAGAAAGTTTTTAATATTTTACAAATTGCTTCACAGAAAACTGATAGCATATTTCAATTACTGCACACGAATGCTCCCGGTGCGCACCCGACGGGTGCCGCATGTTCCAGTTACCAGAACTCCTGTTGGGAGCATAGAGATTTTCGTATTCCAATTGTAGTTGCACTCGATGGGTGCGAACCGGGAGCAGTTTTTGCCGCACCGTCCCGAGAGACGGTGCGGTAAATGAGTGCAATTACAAATTAAACAAAAGAAAATGTTTTCTTTGGGGGAAATTACACAATTATATGAATGTACGGAACTTAAAAAATACAAAGAAGTTTATGTAATGCAAACATACAGCGATTGTTTTAATATCTGTGTTCATTATTAAAATTATAGTAAGGTCATAGTAGGATCGCGTTGTCTTCACATTAATTTACCGATAGATCAAGGAAAAAAAATTGTAGTAAAGTAACATCTCAAATTTCGTAGGATTAAATTTTGGCTGCTTTGGAGTACCTACAGTTAAAGAATTTCGTGTTTCAAGGTATTTGTTGCCACAAATGTTTTGTACTGTAAATGTGGTGTGTTCCAGTTTTTGGAGCGTAAACAATACTCCCTGGTTGCGGGCAATCACGTGACTATTGCATATTTTCAGTTTTTGGTGCGCCCCTGGTGCGCCCTCGGAGCAGTCGATTGGAATATCTCATGAGTGTTCTCGTGCACTTGTTCTTGTCCACTTATACTATCACCTCGCACACATATTGACATTATTTCATAGCCAATTGCAATCGCCATTCCACAAGTTCTTGTCAACGAGTGCAAAGTACAATTCACATGGAAATAAGTAAGCGTGAACGATAACTTAAACACAGTTATAACAACTTTATAACATGCCCAAGCAGTCAAAAACACAATATACACAAACACACATATTTCCGCATAAAATATTAGTTAAAACACGACGTTCTTTAACCGATAACACCAGACAAGTCATGATGCCCAATTTGGCCAACCTAACTTTTCATGTGTGTCTCAGAATATTCGTAATCTAATACACAATTATAAATAATTTTAAAATTACGTATTGAACTTTAAGGTAACAACCTACTGTTTGAGACGACGAAGTGTGATTAATTCCAACATAAAACTATATTGTCCGATAAAAAAGTTTATGTAGTAGTAAATATTAAAAGTTGGCACTGATACTGGGACTCACTAAAAATAAGAATTGTTAGCCCCTACCTAGTGTCACCCCCCTGGTTTGAGCTTTCACTACAAAAGGAATAGGGTATCAGAGCTGTGAGTTTTTGTTGTAATGTCTAAACATTCACATGTTCTTCTTTCTCCACACATCACCACTACAACCTAATGTGACAGGAGCAGAGGTTAGGTTGTAGAGTGAAGGGGGAGGTGGGTGCAACTATCCCACACTCATACACAGGGTGCCAGGTAAGAACACGGCAGCACAGTGCAGGGCAGGAAGATAGGGTGGATGTATACCTGCCAGCTAGGGTCTGCATTGCGATAGTACACGAAGTTCTCCTTGATCCAGCTGTAGATGGCAGACAGAGTCATCTTGTTGCTGTTTGCTCCCATGGCCATACATATAAGTGTGGCGTACGAGAAGGGAGGCTTGTGATCCCCAGACGTGCGGTAGTATTCAAGACTTGGTACGGCCAGAGGGTCATCTGTAAACACACCATGTCTTCATCTTACTACTTGCCATCCACAACTATTGTACTGCTGCTCAAATACTACAATACACAAACATACTACTTTCTTTTTATTTGGTCCGTGTACTTTATAGTCGCGAGGGCCAAGCAACAGCGACGAGTTACAATCTCTCTGAGATCACTGTTGGTCTGTCGGAGATTGTCACCAATAAGGGAACTGTTTCTGTAGTCTGTCAATATGTTATATGTGTCAGTGATTTGAGAGTATCGTAACGAATGGCAATGATGAAATTGTAAGTTAAATATAACTCCTATGTGAATATAAATTTGATTGTAAAGACGATACAGTTTTATACATGTTTAAAAGTTTACTTGCATATAAGAAGAAGAATATTTCACTGAAGTATCCATTAGTGTAATTTTGAAACTATATAAAGTAGTTACAGTGTAATAACAGTACTGTGTGTAGTGCGGTGTAGTGCAGAGTAGTGCAGTGTAGTGCAGTGCACACACACTAGCTGCCTCACCATGGGCAGAGCTGCGTGGTCTACGTGATGAAGGCTGCGGTGAGGAGGGCGGTGTTGGCAGCAGTGATGGCCCACCCATAATGTTGAGGTTATGTAACCAGCTGAGGCTTGTAAGGTCCACATCGTCCTGCGCCTGCACCATCATGCCGTCCGAGCGCATGTCGGCTACATCCCTGCGCACACACATCACGCACACTCCAAGACTTCCAGCTTTACACCCTGGTTAACTGATACCCACACAACAGCCACCATCAACGCACATTTTACGCCGGGTCTCAAATAAAGGGCATGTACACTCTCATCACGCCACACTCCCACCCACTCTCTTTCACTCTTCAATCAAATTGAGACAGCCACCCTCGGAAGCACCCTCGAAGCACTGCAACCTAGTGTGAGAAAAGGAAAGTGGGAAAATAAGTTAGTTTAGAAAACTCACAGTATTATATTTTCCAGTTACAGTTTAAGGTAATGTTTTGAATATGAAGGAAAATAAAGATGTCTTACCGCAGAGTGGGTGAGAGAGTGCAGCGAGGGAGCATCGTCGCTCACTCTGGCTCACTCTCCATTTCGCCCACTCTCCCTCGACAGCAGAGAATACACTCTGTGATGTCAAGAGAGTGCGAGAGAGTTCTCTCTAGGCTATTTGAGACATAGCCACATGTTCTGTTGTGTGTATGGTTAATGTTGGAAGTTACTGGTATTAGTGTGTTTGGATAGAACACAAATGTGGAAGTATGGTGCAAACTGCGATACCAGTATGAAACTTGGCACACAGATTCTCTGCAATATGCACATCAAATAACTACCGAGACACAATCCCTATCTCTCGAGGAGGGGAAGGGGGTGGGGTTAGTGTGCATGCAGAAATGGGATGGGGACACAAAATTTATTATTTATGCTTGTATTGTAAAACTAAATAAAATATAAATATATAATTAAGTTTATCTTAACCGAGCATTGTTTTAGTACAATGAAAGATAATAGTAATTACACTGACCTATAACCATCCATCTTATTATTTCACTCCATTGCACATTATTAAATGTAACATTTAATTTATTGTTACTGCTTTATATATTTATTTGTAGGTAACATCATTTATAATATTATTATTTACATAATAATACTATTGTGTTTTATTTTTAAAAAATAGGATATGTTATTGTGAGCATTGGCCATCGCGTGGGCAGAAAGCTGTACGTTGCAAATCATATGTCTGGCATTTGCAGTTCTTAACACACATTATTTTGCAATGACAACTGATCAGTTTCGAACATTCTTTTGTTGCTTCTGTAAGTATTGTCCTCAGAGGTTCGAGTTCAGGTGGTAACTGAGTATACTTCCATCCCCAGGAAGTGGCATCAGGCACATCAGGTTCGTGTTGCAAACACTGTTTCTAAATTCTTTCTTTTGGCTCTGCTCTCTTCAAGTGTTGTCGCAAAGCTTCTTGTGTGGGAGATACATTCTCTATTGATCTGTTCTTGTGTGCACCTACACTCATTAACATCTTTGTTGAGCTTGTAACATCATACATTAGAACAGTAAATTGTTGTATCATATTGACATCGTCTTCAGATATTGCAGTGCAGGTTGATAAGTGAGTGAACACATTCGTCATTTCCTCCATCTTCTTCCAAACATTCAATGCCTTATTCTTTCCGATTCCATGAAATGAAGACGTCGAATCGCAACCAGTAACTGTATGGAATAATGATAAGGACCCTTGCAACTTAATGGGTAATTTAGAAACAAACTGGCTTAGTGAGAAATGTCTTCTGTTCTTCCCAACACCATACTCAAACCAAATGTCATGCAAATGTAAGTTTTTCAAACAAGACAATCCTGATGCCGCAACAATGATTATAATAACTACGCCAGAGTCAACAGTGGAGATAAGAATATGTGTGTGGCAGGGCATTGCAGCACTCTTTACATGAAGGAGGATTCTTGTATCAGCCTCTTTGTGCGAACAGGAGCGAGCTGCTGTGGTCGAGGTGCGGACCCGCGTAAGTTATGTTGTCTTCATCACAACTAGCTTGCCAACAGTGTTTAGTGTACGGACTGCAGATGCTATAAGACCAAAAAGCTGCTTTTTGTTTTCATCAATTAGCAGAAATTTTCTGAACTTTTTCGGAAGGAGGGCTGAATGTTTGACTACCATTTGTACTCAGTGGCGGATTTAAGGGGGGTGGTGGAGGGGGTGACCGCCCTCCTAAGAGCCTGTTGTGTGTTTTCTCGGGGATCTCCCGTTTCCCCCGCCCATTCATTCCGGCGCTGCTCCATACTCACGTCATGTCACCTCTCACCAGCGCTTAAGATATCGATGTTAAGCGCTGACCAGAATATATTCATATTCATTCTAATTGGCTCGTACCAACTTACGAAATTACTAAACCACCAGGTGGAATACTGACTGAGAAAACCTCTGTATAGCCAGTACAATAGACACGTGTGTCTACTTTCACTCGCGTGGGAACTAAACGAGACTAATCTCGCATTGGCCTGTTCAAACCAACCTTACTTAACGCCTACAACATCTCATCACAACGCATCTCCTACGACGATCTCAAGTGACGTACATACGCTTTCCTGCGTATGGAGAGGCGCGAAGACATCCGCAGGGAAAAAATTGCGCATTCATTGACTTGTTAGGCTATCCTTAGCGCCATTAACTTTTGGCAAAAAATAATTTCCCCCAGTTGATTTCAGTAGCTTACGTTCACATCTGCAGATCTGCTTCATGGTCAGTAATTGGATATTTTAACTTTCGCGAGTCTTGGGATTCTACCGGCAAATCATAGACGTGTGGTGTTGCAGGAACGTTATTGTAATTGGCTCAGTAAGATAAGATACGGCTCTTTAAATTGACACTCTGCCAATAATCATGAAGCAGAACTGCAGATGTGCACATAAGGCATTGAAATAAAGTAGTGCAAAAACATTTTCGCGAAAACTTCCTGTCCTTGAAAATAATTTCAAGGTCAGTTATTTGAATTCTAGTTTGTGCCCAAAAATAAAATATGAATTTTTCACGTCACTAGCAACAACTTGAGGTAATGTTTTGTAACGCTACCATAATAGTGTGTCGTAGTTTAAATTGAAATACTAGACGTTTTCTTTACGCTGCATGCAGTTGATAACGTTTCATACGTTCAACATTATTAGTAAGGCTACAAAAACCTCAACCTCAGTATGTCTAGAATTCTTAGTTCGTCAACTTCTGTGAAACCTGTGGCCATTCAAATGTTTTTACACACTAAAAAATTTGGCGAATTTTATTGGTAGCTCGCGGTAAAAAATCACTATAGGAACGTACAAAATTCGCGTTTCTTTCTAACAGTAAACTAGATTGCAAGCTGTTACAAGTTTGCCCGATGTCTCATTGGCCGACAATGTCGTGGCCTGCCTCAGAGGTCACTTCTAGTCCGTTGTTAGGCCAAATGCAGAGTAACCAATGTCCTGTGAACTGTTTACACGCGTTATTGTCAACACATAAATTCTTGAGGCCAATGAACTCACAGACTGTACTCGGCTATATACAGAGCTTTAAAGTCTATCTTACCACCAAATAATAACACAAATTGTGAATGCTTCTAATAATCACCTTTTAAGGACATGCAGGTTACTGTAGTCCACGGTCGTAGAAGAAGCTTGACCCCCTTGTTGTTTGGCTGCAGTTCACCAAGTTACCGAGAATGTTCTGCATCTTTGGCGCTGCAGTTAGGGCGGTCGGGCTCAAACTCCGCCCACTTTTTTCTAGTATTTACATTATAAAGGAAATAAGGATTGCTGGAGCCGTGCTTTAGGATCGTGAGCAAAGGAAGTATTTCATAAATTGATTTCGTTATCTGCTTTGTTTTCTGTCAAACATTTTTTTTTTGCTCAGAGTAATGCCAACATCATAATGTTCCCTGAACCTATATATTAGATTTTTTGAAAAATTGTTTTCTCTGTATTGTAAATAGCTTTTATTTACAAATGTATTTATAAAAATGTTTTAGTTCTGGAGTAACTAGCAACACTGAAGATATATTCAAAACGAATCGTACATCAATAAATCTAGCTGAGGCGAAACTACAATCACGCCTAGACCTAGTCATTATCAGTGTTTATCTGCAAACAAATGCGGTAAATATGTTTATGGGATTTGCTGCCATATTGCGGAAATAGTTTGGGATATCCTCTGTAAACAATAATGCCTCCTGCCTATTCAGCCTTGTCCCCTGAAACCTCTTGTTGTAAGCTGGTGCATCGGTACGAGTGCCTCAATCTGCACGTGATTATGTGGAAAAATAGTATAAAGATGTACGATTCTTTTGACATTAAAATAATTTCTAATTCATCCTCAGTTTTTTTATTACAGCTGATCGGAGGTTGAAAAAATAATAACCCTCGTAGTTATAGGCACGATTATTTCGCGTATTGATTCTACGTCAGGTTGAACGTCAATAACGTATACTTCACTCCTCCTCTTGTAATTAGGCGAGAGTGGTTTTAAAGGACATTTGACGACTGCAAGCCTGTTATAAATAAGGAAACAAGTCGTGGGGAATCATGTGCTACAAGTTTGTACTGATAGAAACCAATGGATATTCGGCTTCAGCCGGTACGCGTATAGAACTGAGAAGTCTAGGTTGTTACCAGATGAATACGTGAAATACTTGTGCCTCTATTGATTGGTAGAGACCTGAAAAACTCGCGTTTTCTGTTTGGCGCAAGCTAGAATCCCAGCAACTATAGGTCTGTATCACGTTCACAATTGGTCGTTGACTTACTCGACACTCCCTGGAAGTATCTGAGCCAATAATAAAACTATAATGGAATACAGGCACATTTCCCAGTGTCAGCGAGCATCTAATAAACAGCTGCTGTCTGCACGATGTCACAAATATTCTTGTAAACTCTATT
The DNA here is from genome assembly GCA_003012365.1 of Medauroidea extradentata. Taxonomy (NCBI): domain Eukaryota; kingdom Metazoa; phylum Arthropoda; class Insecta; order Phasmatodea; family Phasmatidae; genus Medauroidea; species Medauroidea extradentata. The sequence continues at coordinate 16,085 of PNEQ01021733.1, read as the reverse complement.
TATAGGAGATGGGCAACTCTACAATGGAACTTTCAGTCATTGGATAGAAGCAGTCTCCGCGGCACATCGCGAAACTGTGGCCCAACAGGAGACGTAGAACAAGACTACACACACTTTAGGATTCTAGTCTAATGCCAGAAAAATAAAGCGACTTTCGGACGTTCCTACAAAAAAGGAAACCTTTTCACATCGTGTTACATGTCGTGTACAGCTGCCGTCACCAGTGCCAGTTGGTGTTTATGAACTCAAGGAGACAAAGCATAACTTTCTTTTTGAACTTTAACAGTCCATTTATCATGGTGCACAGTTGCGCGTACGAAAATTACAAAAATACGAGTAAATAATTCCAAGCTGTGTACAAGATGTCCTTGAAATGTGGGAAGAAGTTTTTGGTACCGTAAAACGGGGTTACTTTGAACCTGCGAAGTAACTGTTTCGCTCAGTACAGTAGATTCGAGGTCATTTGGTGAAGACAGATAAAGGGTGTCTAGTCGCATAAGGGGCGTATCCAGAATTTTTTTTTCGGTTGGTGGTGTGGGGGGGTGGGGGAGAGCTGATGAGTATTAGTATTGTCACTAGTAGTACACCGTTCACAGGGCACAGAGAAAGGATAGTAAAATAAAGAAGTGTATAAACTATTAACGGAAACTCACCCATATGTGTGTGTTTGTATGTATGTATGTATGTATGTATGTATGTATGTATGTATGTATGTATATATATATGTATGTATATATATATATATATATATATATATATATATATATACTGTACACACATTTGCAGTAGATTAACACAATAATCATATAATGTGTCACAGTGTAATTTAAATTGTTACAATTTAACTCAGTAAATTGGACATTAGTTTAGCTTTTCACCAAAACATTATATTATACTAATCAGATAACACAGTACAATCATTTCACTATACACTATACTATCTTTCAAGTCAATTCAATTGTCATTCTAATCCAAACATATATGGCATTCCTCAGCCACATGACGAAAATAATTTAACTGTTAAAAAGGTAAATTGTAGTAAAATAAGGAACTTTTTAATACTCAAATAAGTACTGTAGAGTGAACGAATTAAAAAATTCCAATATACATCTAAACCAAAAAAAGACAGAATATCACACATCAAAGCACAAAATCAAGTTTACTTGCTTTACCACAGTTCACAAACTTACTGATTACAGCCTCGTCAGAAATGTGAATATTTCTATGAATGGAAAGCAGAGCAAGTCCTTCAAGTGCTCCTTAAATAGGTTTTTAGTCTCCTTAGAGTATAAAAAATTCGTTTTGCTGTTGCAGTAGAAACTGGAATCACAGCCAGTATTTTAATCATTTCATGAACGATTGGATAAACATCTGGATGTGACTCACACAAAGCATCTATTGTAGTAGCCGGTCTTGCACTTTTATTAACTGCTGTCAATTTTGTCTTTTAGTTTGCGTGAAGATTATCTAGATTTTTCCAAACATAACACAACATAACCTAACCTCACAACTTCCCAAACCTAACCTTACAAAACAACCCAAACAAATCTAACCTAACAAAATATAACATAACCCAACCTAACCCAACCCAACCCAATATAAGTTAACCCAACCTAACCTAACCCAACATAACACAATCCAACCTAGCTAAATTAACTAAACCTAACCCAAGCTAACCTAAACCAAGCTAACCTAACCCAAGCCAACTAACCCATGCTAACCTAACCCAACCTAACCTAACCCATAACCTAAATATAACCTAACCTAACTACACCCAACCAAACCTAACCCAACCTAATCCAACCTAACTTGCACTAAGTTGCACTTTCTTGCACTGAGTTGCACTTTATTGCACTAGGTTGCATTTTCTTGCACTAAGTTGCACTTAATTGCACTAAGTTGCACTTTATTGCACTAAGTTGCACTTTAATGCACTAAGGTGCACTTTCTTGCACTAAGTTGCACTTTCGCTAAGAATTACTGGTTTGCACCCAACATAACTTAACCTGACAAAACCTAATATTATCCAACCTAACCTAACCCAACATAACCTAACCCAACATAACCTAACCAAACATAACCCATCTAACCCAACCTAATCTAACCTAACCTAACCCAAGCTAACCTCGTGCAAACTAACCTAACCCAACCCAAGCTAACCTCGTGCAAACTAACCTAACCCAACCTAATCTCACCCTTAACCTAAACCAAAAACCTAAACCTAACATAACCTAACCTAACCCAACCCAACCTAACGCAACCTAACCCAACCTAACCTAACTCAAACTAACCTAACTCAAACTAACCTAACCCAATCTAAACACGTACCTATTTCACCTACACTTGCTTGCACTAAGTTGTTCATAGGGTACAAAGGGTCACATTGTGCACTAAACAATCGACTAAGATACACTTTCTAGAACTAAGTTACACTTTTGTACACTAAGTTGCACTTCCTTGCACTAGGTTGCACTTACTTGCTCTAAGTTTCCCTTTTACTAAGAATTACTGGTTTGCACCCAACCTAACATAGCCTAACAAAACCTAGTATTATCCAACCTAACCTACCATTACTCAACATAAACTAATCCAACCCAACCTAATTCAATCCAACCTTATCAAAGCCAACCTAATGTAACATAAGTCAACCTAACCCAATCTAAACTTACACAAACCAGCCCAACCTAACTTAACTCAACTTAACACAACCCAGCGCAACCTAACATAACCGAAACTAACCTATACCAACCTAACCTAACCTAAACAAACCCAACCTAACCCAACATAGCCTAACCTAACCCATAACCTAAACATAACCTAACCTAACCACACCCAAACTACCCTAACCCAACCTAACCCAACCCAACCTAACCCAACATAACTTGCACTAAGTTGCACTTCCTTTCACTATGTTGCACTTTCTTGCACTAAGTTGCACTTTCACTAAGAATTACTAGTTTGTTTTTAATATAACAAAACCTAACAAAACCTTATATTATTCAATATAACCTAACCCAACCTAACCTAATCCAACCCAACCTTATCAAAGCCAAACTTACCTAACTCAACTTAACCTAACCCAACATAACCCAACCTAACCTAACCCAACCTAACCTAACTTAACCCAACCTAACCTAACCCAACATAACCTAACCTAACATAACCTAACCCAACCTAGCCCAACCTAACCTAACCTAACCCAACTTAATCTAACCCAACCTAATCTAACCCAACCTAACCGAACCCAACCTGGACCTTTCCCAACCTAACATAACCCACCCTACCTAACTCAATCTAACCTAATCCATCATAACCTAACCAAATCTAACCTAACTCAACCTAACCTAACCCCACCTAGCCTAACCCTTAACCTAAACTTAACCCTTAACCTAAACCTAACCTAACCAAACCTAATGTAACCCAACCTAACCTAACCTAACCGAAGTTAACCTAACCGAAGCTAACCTAACCCAACCTTATCCAACCTAACCTAACTCAACCTAACCTAAACCAATCTAAACACATACCAACTTCACCTACCATGGTTTGCACTAAGTTTCACATAGTGTACAAGCATCCCATTGTGCACTAAGCTGAACTTCCTTGCACTAACTTGCACTTTCTTGCACTAAGTTGCACTTTCTTGCACAAAGTTGTACTTTCTTGCACTAAGTTGCAATTTATTGCACTAAGTTGCACTTTATTGCTCTAAGTTGCACTTTATTGCACTAAGTTGCACTTTTTGCACTAAGTTAAACTTTCTTGGACTAAGTTGTACTTTTTGCAATTAGTTGCACCTTCTTGCACTAAGTTGCACTTTTTTCACTAAGTTGCACTTTCACTAAGTATTACTAGTTTGCACCCAGTTTAACATAACTTAGCAAAACCTAATATCTAATCTAACCTAACCCAACCTAACCTAATCCAACCCCACCTAATCCAACCTAAACTAACCCAACCTAACCTAACCTAACCTAACCTAATCTAACCCTACCTAACTTAACACAACCTAGCCAAACCTTACCTAACCCAACCTAATCTAACCCAACCTAGACCTTTCCCAACCTAATGCAACCCTACCTAACATAACCCAACTTAAGCTAATCCAACATAATCTAACCCAACATAACCTAACCCAATCTAACCTAACTCAACCTAACCTAACTCCACCTAACCTAACCCTTAACCTTAACCTAACCAAACCCATCCTAACCTAACCTAACTAGACCTAACCTAACCTATCCCAATCTAATCTAACCCAACCTTACCTATCCCAACCTCACCTAACCCAATCTAACTTTACCCAACCTAACCCAACCTAACATAACCCAACCTAACCTAACCATACCTAACCCAACCTAACCTAACCCAACCTAACCTAACCCAACCTAACCTAACCCAACCTAACCCAACCTAACCTAACTCAACCTAACCTAACCCAACCTAATGTAACCCAACCCAACCTAACCCAACTCAACCTAACCTAACACAACCTAAGCTAACCCAACCTAACCAAACCCAACAATTCGATATAATCTAACCTAACTTAATCTTGCTTGCACTATTTTGCACTTACTTGCACTAAGTTACAATTTTTGCACTAACTTGAACTAAAATGAACCACCTTGCATTGAAATACCCTAACTTGCACTATACAGCACTAACTTTCTCTTAGTCGCATTATCTTGCACCAATTGGCACTATCTAACACCAAGATGCACTATCTTGTACCAAAATGTACTAACTAGTAATAAGTCGCATCAGCTTGCAACTATGTCTAGCTTGCATCGTTTCTAACTAAGTGTAACCTAATCCATCCCAGTCTAAACTAACACAACCTAACCTCTCCTAACACTATCTAATACAACCTTACCTAAGGCAACCCAACCTAACATATCCTAACCCAACCCAACGTAACATATCCTAACTCAACCTAGTTATCCTGTATCAACTTCCACCTAGTAAACCAACTGCACTAAGTTGCACATTCTTGCACTGAGTTGCACTTAATTTCACTATCTTGCTCTAAGTATCACTATATCGCATTATGTTACACTAACTTGCACTAAGTATCCCTAGCTTTCATCTACTCTAACCCAACATTACCTTACATTAAAAGCACTATCTCGGTATACATTGCACTTTCTTGCACTTTGCACAATGTTATATACCCACAGGAACGGATGTTGAATGTCTTGTATGATAGATACATTAATTCATCATGTAATTAGAACCGAGGACTAGAATGGCAGTAGTAAGTACATAGAAATGGCATGCGTGGTTATTTGAACAGTATGTTTATGTTGTGTATCTCTTTTTTCTATTTCTTACGAAAATCTACCTCTCGAAACTATTCACGTGCTACGGTGTTCGTTTCTAGTAAGTTTAACTTGTAATAGTCTTCATTTACGTTCTTAAGTGTTGCCAACTTTTATTGTGAAATAGAAAGTATTACAATTAGTAATTAGTAACTCTAAATTTTTAGCATGTAATTTGTAATTTTCTGTGGAATTGTGCCCCAGGTCTATATTACAACTTGTACACTCTTACAAACATTTATGCACTGCACAAGCAGCCTCCATTTGTAGGATTCGTCATAGACGTGCCAACGTCAACCCTGTCCAGTTAGCCCTTTAATAAAAAACGATGAAAGAATAATTTCGAAATCTGCTATGCAAATACATTTTTTTCCAATTGTCTATTGGTGTATGATGCAGCAGTAATATCATTATCGTATCAAAATTTTAGTACTAAACAATAAAAATTCTTAAGAAATCTGTTTGATCAGTCGTAACGCAAGTAGCCTTCATAACATACTGAAGAATTTACCGAGATAACTCCAGTGGCGGATTTAAGGGACGGCGGAGAGGGGCGACCGTCCCCCTTAAGAACCTGTTGCGTGTGTTTTTTTAGTGAAGTAAATTGTACAAATAAATATTTGCAAATAATATTTAACCACGCACAAGTACTCACAAATGACTTAATATAAGCACCCATATAATATGTACATTTTACGTGATCATAATTGCAAAATTCAGTATTGTTAAACAACATTGTCCCCTCTCTCAAGCTCCGTTTACGTAAGCGAGGCTCGTTCTTGCTCGAAAAGTGCTCTGTGCTGTGAGGATATATTTCTTGTTATTTATTTTGTCTAACATTCCTTTCGACACGTTCTCAGTAGGAGGGCGAGTGGTCAGGTCGAAGAGAGACTGGTCAGAATAGGGCCCTGTCGTAAATAACAGCCCATAGAAGTGAGCAAAATTTGGGGGTGGGGGGTGGAGTGCTTTTACACACTGTCAGTCACTAGTGTCCAGTGAATGAGTGATGATTTGAAATATTTTTGTTATGCAGTGTTTTACGTTATGTTTAAATGTTGAATACTAACTAGGAAGATAGAGAAAGTAACATGTTGACATATGTTTAGTAAACTGCAGAAACGTGAAGCAACAGGATGGCGATGCTGATACAATGACACAAGTTCGATTTTATTAGTTTCTTTATACAATTCTTGCGTCAAAAATTCTAAATTTTAATTTGTGCGAAATAGCGTTAATTTATTAGTTAGTATTATAGTATTATGTTACTAGTGACTATATTATCTACTCAAGAACAATATTTTAGCGTGGATAGTTTTCTCATAACTGCATATCAAAATCAAAATTTCGACGTTACGGGAACATATCCCAGCGAAACCTTCATGAATGACAGTAGCTAAATAATTAACACTGAACTTTAATTAATGTCGCGGGTTGTATGCTTACAGCTAAAAAAATGCAAAACAACAAATTTTTGTCCAAAAAAATCTGAAGTAAAGGATTTTTACTAGACTTTCAGAAATGTCTTAAAAATACATTATTTTTATTCTTGTGTCGATAAATTTGAGCGAATAGCCATTGGCTCGTGATTCGTAATTTCAGTATGAATGGTTTAGTTTCGACAAGTCTGTTGGTTTTCATGGGTGTATGTTCTCGTGACAAGAGGCTTTTGAATGAGTGAAGAGATTTTGACCAGTACTTAACAACTAGGTACTTTGTGCTTGTGATGAGTGACATGATATCAGTATGCCGCAACACCGGGATGAAGGGGCAGGGTAACCGGAAGATCCCCGAGAAAAAATCGTGGACCAGCAGAACAAAATTTATTGCAAAATTAACCAGGTCGCGCCCATCTTTTGTGAGGTCTGGTAGGTTATGATGTCCGATGTGGTTTTTAAGAATTGCATCACAGAATGAATTGTATCTGTAGTATGTAATAAACACGTCTAGTTTCTAGATTCAAAATGTTTTGTGCAACTTAGGTGTCATTCATTAAAATTAGAGTAACCTACGTTTTTCAAGAGTTAACACAACAAAAAACATTCGTCTGTGCAGAATCTTAAAAGTGTACTTAATTTGCGGCGACGTAAAGTTCTGTGGTGTACAGTTTGTGGAGTAACAAGAAGTCGGCAAGTTCAGTTCAAACCAGATCTCACTGTCCTCCCGTGGCATTATCGTTATTATGCAAGGTTTGTCGGTTTTGTACTTGATGATTATACGCCCGTTAGTATCAGCAGTATGTAGCTAAAATACGTCGAATGTTATCATGGCGTCGTCAGCGGTTTGCCGCCCGAACTTGTGACGCTTTGCAATACTTCTAAATATCCGGTCCGAATACCGCAACTCGTAGGCGTCCCGACGCATAAATTGAAAACGCCCGACGGTATCACCTGGTCCGTCGATCTCTTGATATAGCATCATCTCTGTAAACGTGTCCGGCGCCTGAACTGATTCCCTGGGGCACCCCAGTCCGTCGTTATCTGCGTCTCAATGCCGTCTTCCGCGGCTCGAAAACATCTGTCCCAAAATCTGTCAACGACCTAGCCATGCTTTTGTCTGGTGCCAACCTCCATGTCTCTTGCCCTGCAGGCGTTGGTTCAGTTGGACCAATTAGGAGACAGCTTCCGAAAGATGGCCCCGCCCCTCAAGGACACTTTTAACATCCTGCCACTGCCGTATTTATTACATTATTTATTTCAGCTGCGCACTTTGACAAATACCCTACATTTATTTTAATTAATTCCTAAAATTCATCGCATTCTAATTATTGTAACTATTAAACATTTGTATCTCATACACACTAGGCTAGCTTTCCTCCCCTCTCGTCCAACAGCTAGGGGGGTTACATGAGTGTGGGTTGGGGAGGGGGGCGGGAAGGCCCAGACACTTGCACGTGCTGTTTCTACAAAGATAAATTATTTACATTTCTGTTTTTCCGCTTTTGGTTCGTGCGGTGGGTATATATACTTCTTAAGGCATACTCCCCACACCCCCCCCTAAGAAAAAGGCTTAAATCCGACACTGTTTGTACCCCGGGTCCACGTCTTGCTCTTGTATTAACCTTGATGCTTCCAGGAAAGTATCTATCAAAAACTATGTCGACTCTATCAAAGTTTTGAAGGCAAAGCTAAATAGAAGGTTTTAAGACATTTGCTGAGTAATCAGCGAAGTTTCTTGATGAGGCTATGTTGAGTGAGTGAACCAGGGCTGGACCATTAATTACAAACACAGTGCAGAGAGACAAATTACCTTCACTTTGACCTAAGTCGCTGATATCAGAGAACAGACAGGCTGTTTGTTGGTGTGCGAAGCTTCCCAAATTCACTTATTTATGGTGGATAATAGTTATTTTTACGAGAGAAAAAAGCATTTACATCTGTCCCTCAGATTTGGCTTGCAACATACAACTTACAAAAAATGTTAGCATATTTTCTTAGATCTCTAATTTTCAATTGTATACTGGACTTTTCGGGTTTAGTTGAATCATTAAATAAAACTAAATTGCACCTTTTAATTGCAGAATGAATAGATATTTTGCATTCAATAAGCCTTTCTTGAGCATAAGAATCATAGGATAATTTATCCAGACGTATAGCAATTATGACATATTTTTCAGCATTTTCTAAAATTCGAATCTTCATAACTATGGTCAATAGTGTATCTTATTCAAATGGATTACCGTGCTTGTTAAATGATGCTACAACACCCAACACATCTTTCTAAAATTTTTCCTCAAAAGACTTCGTATTTTCTCAGTGCTTCATTGATCTATTATCTTCCTCACGAGCCACATCTTCTTCAATTTCGTCAATAGTAGAAAAGGTTGGTTCAAAATCAGATGTCATTTTGACCATGTTGGGTCCTGCTATCATCCATTTCAGTAGTGCTGAGCTGAAAGGCTGTCCAACAAACCAATCGCTCCACCTGCCTCCTTGACAAGGTATTTTGTTGTTTTGTTCGTGTAACTGAACGTCTGCTATAGCAGAAAACGTGTTGTTTGTCTTCCGACCTACAAACTATCCCTTTAAAACAGGGGTGGGGAAACTTTTTGACATGGAGGGCCAATTACATATCTCAACTTCGTATGGCGGGCAAGCATTTTTTTTGTATTAAGATATAGGCCTATATTATAAAAAGCTAAATCTTTCTAGAAGGGGTAACTCTATGCGTGAGTTATATATTATAATTTTTTTATGCCTACCAACATTATTTTGAAAAATAACAATAATATAACCAAATTAAACACAAAAACGTAAGCATAAAAGGTGATGAAACAGTAGCAAAGAATGTAACTAAAATGCCTTTTCGTAGAAAAAAATACTGAATAGAAAATTTGTACCAAAAAAAAACTTCACTCGCCAACTGATGGTTTTGCTTTGAAAATGGACTTGTGCACATAAATAAAATCAGTGTGAAGGGTGCTGCTGCATATCTGCTACAAGTCCCTGTATGTCTGCTTCAATACTCGAAAAAGCCACTCGAAGCTGGTTTGTAAGGTTTTGTCCGTTAGTCTTGTTCTGTATTTGGACGTTGCATATTTCATTTTCGAAAACAACTGCTCGCAGGAATAAGTACTGCCAAACACTGCTGCCATCCTATACGCATGCGATCTCAATAAAGGGAAACCTATTTCAACACAGGTGTTGTAAAATTCCAACAATGGAAGACTGTTGTACTTAGCCTGGAGTTTACTGTTACTTTGCAGTTCTATCAACTCCATTTGAAATTTTTCGGGTGCTAAGTCAACATCCACTGCAAATGGAGTCGAAACAATTTTGAAATTCATTTCATGAGCCATCGAATCACAGAATGCCTGTCTTAGAGATGACACTTCTTCGACGTATGCAGCACAATCACCAATGCTAGGCTTTGCGTCTGAGAGGAATGGAAAATGACATGTATTTCCTGTCTCCAGCTGTGCCTTCCACAATCGCAATTTATTTTCAAAACTCTTGATGTGCGCGAAAAGAGTACTCTCTAGCTGGCCTGGCGATTGTAGTTTTACATTGAGGTCTGATAGATGCTGGGTAATATCCACAAGGAAAGAAAAATCTCTGAGCCATTTTTCATCACTTGATTCACGAAGAGGCTTTCCTTTGATTTCCATAAACAATTTAATTTCGTCTTTTAAGGCATAGAAACGTTTCAACATCGCTGCCCTACTGAGCCAGCGCACTTCACAATAATGCACAACATCTCCATACTCTGATTCAGTGTCATTTAGGAGTTCTTTGAACTGATGATTGTTTAGGCCCTACCCTTAATGAAGTTGATAGCAGATACAGTTACTGACATAACTTCAGTCATACGAACAGATTTTGCGCAAAGATTTTCCTGGTGAATTATACAATGGCATGTTACAAGCTAGGGAGTAAGCTTCAAAAGTAACAACTACGTCTCTTAGCTTATCTAAAATATTTGAAGTAATCGCTTGGATTCGATCACTTACAGTGCGACGAGATAAACGTACATTTTCAAACAGTGATTTTTTCTCAGGGCACAGCTTCAGTCAAACATTCCTTAACAAATTCTCCCTCAGAAAACGGGTTCAGTTGCTTTGCAATTAATTTTGAAATGAGAAAACTAGCAACAACAGCACTATCCACTTCTTTGCTTCTTTTTGTAAGAATACTACGCTGTGTAACATAAGCTTTCTTCAGTGCATCAACTTGTTTCACTCGTTGCTCACCAATAAACTCGCTGTAATTAGAATGTTTTGTTGTGTAATGCCATTCAATGTTCGCTTTCTTCATAACAGCTACCGAAAACCACAAATAAGATAAACTAGCTTGTCGTCTACGTTCGCGAATAAAAACTCTCGAGTCCATTTTTCTTGAAACATGCGGCCATCTGACATCTTTCGTTTCTTGCTTGAGGTCGCCATTTTTTTCAACTGAAAAATAGAGCTGGTGGCAGGAAAGGCGTAACGCACTATCTGCCAACCGACCGCGAGTAAAATGCGGGGCGGGACACACTGCGTTCAGTAGGTCATTTAAAAAAAAAGTATGATAGACGGAAATATTATTCTTGCCGATAAGTTGAAATGCAGAAGAATCATATCGGGTGTGCAGGAACATTGAGGTATAGAGTTACTAAAAGATAAACTTTTGTTTGTGAAAAACAATACTACTTGCCGCCACCAAGTCGCGAGAGACACATGTACAGATAAGAAAGAACCTAGGAAATATAATACCACTCGCCGCGACATCACATGATCGCGTGACCCTTTTCATTCAACGAGTGTGTCATTTATAATAGATGATATGTTACTATTCTTTCGCCTTTTGTTGCAATGTAATAATGCAAGCTGACATTTATAAAACTATAAGAAATATTCCGTGGACCAATGCGGTCACTTCAGTACAGAAATGTTTCTCTGAGAAGATGTGGCGGGCCACTCACATCGACCTCGCGAGCCGCAGTTTCCCGACCCATGCTTTAAAAACTTGTGCAGTCTTTAATTTTTCCTTAATTTACTTATGTATTTTCTACTTAATATTTTCATTTACTATGCATTCAGTCGTTTGTTAAGGGAGAACATGTTTATCAGTAGAATTTATTTTCTCATTTTATTACCATATAAAGGGTCGTATTCAGAAACAATTTTAGTCATGGTTTAAAAAATAGTCATAGTTTAAATCGCCATATTTAGTCACTAATTGCGATTATCCGTATTCAGAAAGCGTAACTAGAGCTGACTATTTGAGTATGGGTGTAACTAGTCATGGTGTAAGTTAGTCACGGCAGATGATTAGTTTGAGGAGTGATTGACCTGAAAATTTGTCAGATTTGGAACAAATATGGCGGAATCTTGTCTTTTAATTTATCACCTCGTAAATTTTCAGCTAGGAAATTCGAAAAACGTACAATAAAACTGTATTTTCTTCAGTTATATCTTAGAAGTTAATTGTATTTACAGGACAATGCTAGAAAACGTTCTAATGTACGCTCGTCTAACCGTCATGGCAAAACACTGGCCGCCTTCCGTTATTCACTGATTTCACTGGCCAGTGTTTCCAGTAATGTCAGCTATAGTTCCGATATTGCTGACGGCACTGATAGTCACTGATGGTCGGGTGATGACGATACCCTGTGCGAGGCTACATCCGTTCACTGAGGTTACCGATTTTACTGGCGCTTCAGAACATCAGTGTTGTCAGTAAACCATATTTTTGGCAGAAATTCAAAAGTTGAAGTTATCTAATGGTAATACAAGGAGTCTTTTTTAAAGATTAAGGGCCCAAGAGGGTATCTATTAATTTATATACATTTATTTAACGTCTGTTTATAGTTACAGAAGCATTCGTCATGTAGTTTGTAAAGACTATAAATAATGTTTATAGGTTTAATCGTACCTTACTTATGTATTTAAAAATAATGGATTCAGCTTCCCAAACATTAAATACACACAATGTTTAAGCTGCGTCGTGAAAAAACGAAGAAAACAATATCAGTCGTAAGTCGTGCTAGATGTATCAATGTGCTAAAAATTTACCAACTTTATTTTTAAAGTAAATACAATTTACACAACGAACAAAATAAACATGATTGTTTATTGAAAGAATGATATCACAGATATGCCAGAGATGTGGTTGCTAGGCAACGTACATTACAGTAATGTTTACTGATTTAATGTTCCGATATTATCTATTTACTGACAGTGAAAATATTTAGCTGATTTCTGACGCTGTTCCCTTATTGTTCATGGACACTGGCGAACTGTCAGTGATACCAGTGAAATCAGTGAATAACGGAAGGCTGCCAACAACTCTATACACACAAGCAATAACAATACACTCTATTAAAATCAAAGCAATAACAATACACTCTATCAAAATTACAATTATATTGATGTCACATAATCATATCACAAAACACTTTCGGAAGCAGTAACTTGTAATAGTTCCTGTACAAAACCCATCTTAAGTTTCCTATACATAAATGCAAGCAGTATAAAAAAAAGTTTGATGATATTAAATTACTTATACAGCAATCTAACTTCCCAGTCATCATAGTCATCTTGGAAATATGGTTATCGGAGGAAGAAGGCAAATTCTTTAGCATACAAAACTATAATTTCTACTATTCTCTCAAAACAACTGGTACAGGGGTAGGAGTTGGTGTCTATGTAAAATGTAAATATGATTGTGTTTTGATAAACACAATACAAGATAAACACAGCATAATACAAATAAAAATTAAAGTTACAACAAAAATAGTTTATGTAACAGGTGTATATAATCCAGAGTATACTAACCGCCATAATTTCCTTAAGGATCTAGAAATGTCAATGATCCTTTCGATGGGCAAAAATTGTTTCATAATAGGTGACACCAATATCGACGTGCTCAAAAATAATGTTGAAAATTTTGAATACATTGACTTACTACAATGCAATAATCTAAAACTCTGTAACCGCTATATTCCAACCAGAACAGTAGGAAACGCACATTCTCTACTAGACCACTTGTTCTCAAATCTGGATAGTTGCACACACAAAATGTATAACATACAGGCAGATGTTAGTGATCATAATCTACTGCTGATTGACATAATTGGGGACGAAGTAACCTATAACGACAATAATGAGTGTACTCAAATAGTGATGAATAAAATAATCAACTATAATAAACTAAAATAATATTTAAATAATGAAAATAGCAATATAAATGGTAGTAATGTACATTTAGCAGTAAACAATGTATTTGACATAATCAACCAAGGGATAAACACATCTTTAACAGAAAGTAAAACATGTAGGCCTAACAATGGGAAAGCTTTGCAACCTTGGATGAATGGGGATTTATTGTATTTAATAAAACAACAAGATAGAATGTATAATGAAACATGTAGGCCTAACAATGGGAAAGCTTTGCAACCTTGGATGAATGAGGGTTTATTGTATTTAATAAAACAACAAGATAGAATGTATAATGAAACCAGAAAACCAGGAGCCTCAACAGAAATACTTAATGACTATGAGTCTCTTTGCAATAGAGTCGCTTCACTTAGACGTTTTTTAAAACAATTACTATTGCAATAAAATTGTTCACAGCAAAAATAAGTCACGAGAAACATGGGAAGTGGTAAAAGAAATACTTGCAAATAGACATAGCAAGGGGAAAAGTGACATAAAAAAAGTTATGCTTCGAAAGGAATACTTACAAAAATAAACAAAAAATAGCAAACAGTCTGAATTCATATTTTACTTCAGTAGCAAACAAACTAGAAAAATCATTATCAGTCATAAAAACAATTCCGACTACGCTAAATGAATCAGTAAAGTCAATATTCTTAAGACCAACAAATATAAAATAAGTAAATGAATGTATAGTAGTTTGCGAGTGACTACAGTAATATATAGATGTTCATAGAGTTGTGTGATGTAAGGCAGTGTATCATTATTGCTGGTCTGCAACTTGTATATTATAATACTGGCGTGCTAGATGTATTGTATTGTACTCAGCGAGATATGTAGACTACACTGGCGTGGCAGGTCGCTGCACCTCAACCTACACGTACCGTATTTACAAATACCTACCATAACGCAGAGTTACTTTCTTACCACGATGCCGCTAGCGAGAAAATGCCGTGTGACATCATGCTATAATCACAATGACGCGACGGATCTAACGGGAAGGGCGCCACGCGAATAACAAAGGAGTTGGCCAATCAGCGTCAAGTTGGAAGCGCTGACATGACAGAAGCTGATTGGTTGACTGTGTTGTGTTATTCGCGTCATGCGTTGATCGAGAATCTACTATTTGCTAATGCACTTTAAATGTTCAACATTTATATGTTATGAAGGTTTGATAATGAATAATTATATGATTAATCCCAAATCTTAATTACATTGTTCTGACGATAATTTTCTTGATAAATTCCTACAGACTTCTCATACAACAAAAATACATACTTCATGTCGACATCTTGTTCTTTGTTCAACATGCACTGTAGAATCGTACAACATATAATATTTAATGTCCATATGCTCGTTCCTATATATCGTCCACTGGTGGCTTTCTGGATTACTCAGGAGCAAGGAGACTAGAGTAGATCCCGCACACAGGTCAAGTTGAATGTTTTGAGATCTTGCGGCCCGGTGTTTACTCTATCGAGTAGATTGAATAAGGTTTTAATAAGCGCCTATATCGCCAAAACCTTAACATGCGTATAACTTCGTAGCTCTAAGTAGTGTAGTATAGCCGATTCTATTGCAGGAGCCTAGGAGCCGGATCACCGGATCTGTTCAGTATGTGTCTCGTAATTAAATGTGTACGGTCTACCCACCATCTTGGTTAATGTCCGTTGTCTTGATACCTAGCTACCCTCATCGGCTCAACCTTCTATCTTGTTTTTTTTTTTTTAATTAGTTTTATTGTTGTCCTCTAGGTAGGGCTCCTAGATGGCGTTGATTATTAAGACTTTGGTGCTGAGTCTTTCCACCAGAAGAGCTAGTAGCTATACCAGTCGAATTGGTTCTAGTGTCGTCTGCTAGATAGCGTTGATGTTGTATGTACTACTGGTTTAGTCCGTCTCTGTTTTCAAGTATCACCATTAAGAGCGCTACACACCTAACCTAACTTAACTTGACCTGTCCTTCTAACAAGTTACTTCTAGCCTTGTTTCTGTTCTTCGTTTTACCTAACACTTATTTTCCCTTGTATGTCTGTCTTGTATCATAGTACACTGCTAGGAATTCTTCTAGTACGTTGCATTCTCGTAAGGCATTGAATATGTTCCACTCGTGTAGGTCCTAGAATATTTTTT
>PNEQ01021725.1:0-12807 GCA_003012365.1 Medauroidea extradentata | reverse complement strand
ATAGAGTTGGTTTGTTGATGAGGTTATTTGTGCCCTTAAAAACTTTGCTTAAACATTTATGCAGATGATAATGTAAATAAATAGCGAATATGTTTTGCAAGTACCTGTTTGGCTAATTGCTTGGAACATTGACATTAACATTACCTCTCTATTTTCCTTGCTTGGATGGGTGGTTTCAACATCACAACTACCTCGTCGACTTGTTTCTACATTACACGTGTTTTATATTTAAGAGTGATGCTGTTGGGATTCTCTTTATTTCATAAAACGGGAGGGCTATAATTGTAGTTTTAAGTCTTTCATGAGACTTGCTGTCTACACACATCACACCCTATCTCGGTGAACATTGAACTTACAATCATGTAGACCTAATTAAATTTATTGCAGTACCTATAGTTGTACAAAAGCCACTCGTATTCACTACACATTAGCAATGAATTATTTAGAAATAATCAACATATCACGATTTGATAATTTACGACTCACTGAAAGACGATTGCCACATGTATAGCCCACCTAGGTAATAGGCGTACACTCACAAATACCATGCCACACAAGTTAAAATAACTTACGTGAATTTCAAAACTAGGTCACTCAAATTAACATCAGTACAAATATAAAATGCATACATAATATTTGCCCTAATCGCGTCATACGTCTATCACTTTAGGCACTTTATTTTCCGTTAGCAACTTATATAATTATTTGAAAACCGGGTTACAGACGAAAACCACTCTGATGTATTTCAATTGTGTTACAAAAATGCTGCTCTCCATGACTAAAGCACTTAATTATTCATGAACGATCTCATTCAATAAAAATGAACACTCGCATCCATTACACTGAAACTACGACATTATAGAAATTAATTTTTCAAACTTCAAAACGCAACTACGACATACGTTTACAATAAAACTTTGTAACAATTTTCCTTCATAACTTGATATGAAACTACACTTATTATATCCTTGTATAAGTACGAGAAAACTACACAATTTTAGGTTACGAAAAATATAACCAAAACATTACTTTTAGCACGAGAAATTGTTCACTGCTACATGGAAGCTATATCTGCATGTAAGCTCGCGGGTGATGCATGCAGTTTTTGCCGTCCACGTGGCAGTGAGAATGATGTTACAAATTTTCTGATTGGCTTCTGCTAGTTGGAGAGGGGAAGTAGTTGCGCCGAGCCAAAATAGGCTCCGCCCCTTGCGTCTTGCGTTTTCGTGTATATTTAATTCCAACTACAACTCCAGGTGCAGGTGCAGAGCAGATTTTACTTGCGTTGCGCTGCGCTGGTGCAAAACGCAAGTGGTGATATTTAATCGGCCCCCTGGAATATGTTTTAGATTGTATATCGAACCCATCGAGGTATTTAGTTTATTTTTACTTCAGAATTATGATTACATAAATGGCCGTAAAAAAATTTATGAATTTTCAAAATTCGAACTCTCAGTACTGTACAAGAGTGATATGTGATTTTTAATGAATGTTCGATTTTGCTTTGAATGAATGAGCTATTATCGTGATTTTTACTTCACTTGGATACTTGAACAAATATTTAAATTGTGAATTTAAGTTTTTTTGAAATTCGACACCTTAAAAAGGCATAAAATTAGTTTTCTATTAGATGGTGATACTTATCTAACCAGTAGTGATATTGAGGTGGTATTTGCATCAGAATGATGTCTATGTAAGTACTTAAAAAAATATGCAAGTTTTTTATTTTATTATATAACTTAATTAAGTAGAAAACTTAATTTGTGAACTTTTAAGGCAGACGATCCAAATAGCAAGTGCGACCAGCGAGAACTAAATTATACGGGAGTTTCCTTCTACAGCTCTATTGAGACACAGTGTTGTTCTACCTCTATCAGACCAGGAAATTTAAATGTAATTTTTAAAATTATTTTTTTGAATAATTTCGACGTTATGTCACGCAGTTGTTTGTAGCTACAGTCTATTGTTTGGGAGGTTCTGGTCTGAAATTCCTTTTTAAAGGCTGTGTAAACTTGCAGGTCTGATGTAAAAACCTGCAAGGCAGATGAAATTAGTATAATTTGGACAGTAACGGCCGGCATATAAGTGCACGCCCAGTTTTCTATGAAGTATTTTTGTAAAATATTTTAAACATTGTTGTGTGTTTTGTAGCACCAGTACAGTTTGGAATGTTCGTCTAACAGATCACAAACGCACTGAGTTTTTATGCTGTAAAGCTGCAATGTTGCAATACTGCACCGTGCACAACAGAGCTATGCTCTCCTCTCAGCATCCAAGCTCGGCCTTTCTGCGCATGCGCATGACAAAATGTCACCTCTTACGTAGTTTTAGCATTGAAGAGGAGCACAGGTCGGACTATGCTCATGCCTGTTGATCGCAGAAACGGTTACTTCTTTCACCTCTTGGTGGCAGCACCTACTGGCGCAGTTGGTGTTAAATGAGCGCAACTATAAAACACCTCGCTAGATGCCAGCAGTTACGCTTTATTTAATATCAGGCCAAATGAACATTCTGAGAAAAAATGTGTCACGACTCTTGAGCAAACTAGCAAGGATATGCTGTGGTTTTGAATGTAAAACAAATGTCAATGATACAGAATGTATATTCACACAAACCATGTTTTTACATATTGAATCAAATATATGAAATATTACTCAATAGCCCAAATAAAAATAATATTTTTAACGTTAGACATTACAATTAATGGAAATATCAATCATTTAACTACCGAAAATGATAGCTTTACAATTACATTTAAACTAGGTAGAAAATTTGACGTACTTAATGCTTATTTAAGAGCCATATTGAAATTTGCCTGAAAATTAAATAAAGGGAAACTTTCAGTGCTAGTAATGAAATTTTAACCCATGTTTTTAATCCAGATAAGTTTAGTAAAACAACATGAAATTCAGTGTGTAGGAACAATTTGTCACTGTTTTAAATTAAAAATTTTCTTTCTTGAATATTTTTCGAGACTATGTGTGAACACCCATTATCTGACTTCACCGGCCGCTACTAAATTTGGATGAAGTTATTCAAAAGTGATGATAAATGCTGTCCACTATGTACTGAAGTTCAACAGCATCAGTCCACATGTACCATCTCACTAACCTCAAGGATGGGGTACCAAATACGTTTATATTTCATTGAAACATTATCCTGCCAAAATTCCGTGGTATCACTTAAGTTTAAGTGAAGGTTTTGAAAAACAAATATGTTATTGAGGGCATCATCACCAATGGTTGTTTTTTTTTTTTTTAGGGAAATTAGTCTTAATACCATGTAAACTACGTATTTCATTCAATTAAACTCTTACGTTAATGAGTTTGTAATTACCCCACAACGTCAACTTTGCTGTGACTGTAAACAAGACCCAAGCGAAGTCTCTGTTAGTGGCAGGGGCAAACTTAAGACTGCTTTTCGCGTGGACAGCTATAGCTACTTATCCTGCTGCAGAGTACACTCAAGAAGCAGATTTGTCATCCTAACACTTGATGACTGAACTATCTATCCTGAGTAATACACGCGAGCAAAGCCATGGGCGTACTGCTAGTATATATATATATTTGTTGAACGGTTTTCATTTTCAAAGTGTTTATAATACAGACATTAACTACCCTTAATATAATTTTGCTCCATTTACCACTTTTCAAAACTTTTTTGTTTCAGAAATAATTTTGCATTAATTTGAAAACCCGCAAACAATGTTGATGGAACAAGCTAGTTTACTATCAACAGCTTCAATGTATTTATGATTCAATATAAAAGTATCCGTACATTGAGTTAATTAACTTACGGTACGTAAAATAACTATAGGGTGCGTTAAAAATGTTGACCAATGTGTAGATTACATAAAAACAGTATGTTCATTTTATATTCTGTTGGGGACGGAGAGCTGAAAGGTATTCCCTTGGAAAGGTTATCATTGTAATGAGTTGTCAGGGAAATTCATTTTCAAAAATTCTGTGGTAATTGTAGAGAGGTTCCCTGACCATGTGACCTCAAAACTTTTTGAGACATCAACCGGCCATCTTGATCACTAGATATTTTCTGTGTGTGATTTTTTCCTCTGGAGCTATTTCAAGGATAAGATGTATCACAGCAGGTGTACACATGAGACATTTAAAAATTCCGCTGGAAATTTTTTCAAAGGAGTTCTCGGTTGTGCTAAAGAGGGCTAAGCATGGTGGCCACTTGCTGGTTACAGTTGTCAACAAGTGAAAGTATAAATTTTTGTTCTTATTGCTGCATGTTTTCTTTGTGCTAACTCTTTAATACTTTCCTGTACATGGTTACATTGAAGTTGAATGGGTTAACTACATTTTATGCACCTGAAAAAGCATTGCATTTTAATTAGAACAAATCTACAAATCTAGCACTGTCTTGTGTCATAATTGTATAATATTTTTTTACTAAACAGAAACGTACGTAAAGGGTTTCCCGAATGAATATGAGGGAATTAATTTGTGAAGTACCTGTACTGGTAAATATATGTACTGTACCTTCATGTAAAACCGGTATGCCTAAAATATAACTGCTGATACTGCCTGCTGTTTCGTATTATAATCAGAATGTATAGTATATAAATTGTGTCTCAAATAGTCATGCCAATTCAATGACTGCTGTTATGTGAATTGTGTGTAACTATAAAATTTATAAAAAAGTATGACAGGCATGTTTGCGGCTACAATTTACTTGCGATTATAAAACAGGCTCCCATACGTAATCAGGCACAGTACAGGTGACATAAACTGTTATGACTACACTGTTATTTTTACTATTACATATTACAAAAATGTTTTAGAATAAAATTGTTTCTGAATTTCAGTTTTAAGGTTATGAATTAAACTAAAATCAGCCAATGATGGTATTAGATAATAAAAAATTACGTGTGATTAAGTGCTGCTTGCATAATATTTATTTGTAAAATATTTAGTTCAAAACTAAAATACTATTTTATTTGTGCATTTCTAATTTGGTTTTTAATGGTAAATAAAATTAATAATCCAGTTTGGAATGACAAACATAATTTTTCTGTCAATTATTGAATTATATGTGTACATTTAGTTCATCTTGGTTTTAAAGTACAATTTTGAATGCCTTGCACAGTAGCTGCAAACGCTGTAACTTTCCTACAAAGACAGTGATCTTGTTGTTATACTCAGTACTGTGTAATGTTATAAACTTTATAATGTGTCATGTCAAGAATGCTTGTGTATTGGTGTGGTTTACATTTATTGTGCTCTGGGGACAGGGTCAAAACCAGTCTGGTGGTGGCAGTTCAGGAGGGGAGAAGAGGGATGACAAGGACAAAAAGAAGAAATATGAGCCCCCAATCCCCACTCGAGTGGGGAAGAAGAAGCGGAGGACTAAGGGGCCTGATGCAGCAATGAAGTTGCCTCAAGGTAGATCTGCTTATATGTTTTGTGACACAAATTATTAACTTACAGCTGCTTTCCAAAGTAAGGTGATCTTGTGTGATCACTTTTGTGTTTCTCACTCTACCATCCCCCTTTACAATATTTTTGAAGCCATGTGTAAAATTTTTCAGTTTGTGATTATATTGAATAATTTAAAAAAATATTGATTGTTTGAATTTTGAGCTGCAGTGTCGTTTATGGGAAACTACTAGAGTGATTAAAACTAAATTTGGTGACTTAACAGTTTACATTCCAAGCATTTAATTTAGAAGGTTAAATATAGTTTTATGGGTCCACCATTTGAGAAAATATTATTACGTGAAGTAATATAGGCTAGCTCTAATGTCGTATCTTTGAATTTACGTGTCCGAGTGCCATGGCAGAAATGTAAACATGCAAGTAGGCTAGTGTTGTCAGTTTAATGATACCCACCCCCTTCCCAAACACAGTGCATTGGAGGGCAGCTAGACAGATATATAGAGCAGCATAACTATCCAAACTGGTCTGTCTAATTACGGTCACCTAGAAGACAAGATAGGCCGCTAGTCAACTATAGCCTCACAGCCCTCGGCATTGTGAGCACGATGGGAACATGAACTTTGATTAGGCCTATAGACTACATTTTAATAATCAGCTGTAGTTCAAGTACTTGATGTATTCAAACTGTTAATAACCCCTGCCCTCCTGATTGTGCATAATGTAGTCTTTATATTTATCTTCGGTATAAACTTTTAGAATCGTCCTTTTTCATTAATTAATTTATCCCTGCAACCCTCGTCTGTAGCGGAACATATTGTTTCAATTCCTTCCAAATTTAGCACGTAAAATTTCTACTTTGGTCATGCTAATGCACACAATAGAAATGTTTGAAAATTTATATTCAAAGTGACGACAAAGTGGTTGTAGGTACTGTAGGCTTATTTATCTAAATGCCTTTAGTAAACACCATTTGACCAATGACATAAATTTACTTACAATAATTACAAATATAAAATATTCTTATATCTTACGAAGCATCTGTTATGTACCACTTCAAAACAAGGCACCATCTAGAATATAATTTTTGTATGTCATATCCCACTAGCCAAGTAATCATTTTTGGTGTTCAATGCTGTGGTATACGGATTAATATACAGGAGTGCATTGTAGTGATATTAAACGTAAATAGAGCACCATATGGAAATTTTCATGAATTCATTGCTAACCTTGATAAAATTATGTCTCGTCTATTTAATTCTAA
Source organism: Medauroidea extradentata (assembly GCA_003012365.1). Classification (NCBI taxonomy): domain Eukaryota; kingdom Metazoa; phylum Arthropoda; class Insecta; order Phasmatodea; family Phasmatidae; genus Medauroidea; species Medauroidea extradentata. The sequence goes on along the minus strand of PNEQ01021725.1, from coordinate 6,147 downwards.
GATTAATTTTATCTTATGCGATGATATAAATATGTATTACCTTTTGGAAAGTACACTTAAACAGCAATTAAATACAATTTTGAAATCATACAATTTGGTTCCCACTGTAAACTTTCCTACTAGAATAACTCTTTCAACGCAAACCGCAACCGACGACATTTTTGTAGACAAGTCCAAAATAGATTTCTATAACATTACTCATACAGTAATTGGACTCTCGGACCATGATGCTCAAATTTTGTATGATTAGTACAATATAGATTCTAACAAACGACTATCTATAAAAACCCTATGCAGACAAATTAATAGTGGCACACTCCAATTAAAACAGCATTCAGTGCAGAAACTTGGGATATTTTAAATGCTCAAACTAATCCTATTACCAATATAATTGATTTTTACAAATTGTATTGACTCATTTTGAGGCATGCTGTCTCTTATTTTAAAAACAAGCATTAAATATGGAAAGTGCAATACACAAAATTCCTGGATTACCAAAGGTATTGCAACTTCTTATAGATATAAAAAATTACTTTATTTAAAATTCAAACAATCATGCCATCCAAATGTAATATGTCATTATAAAATGAACTGCAAGGTATTACGTAAAGTGATTGTAAATGCAAAAAGCTTGTATTTTAGTAATACAGTATTTTCAGTAACTTCTGAAATAAAATATAAAAAATAGTGGATGTTACTAAAACTAAAACTGCAAGATGTGTTAAAAATGATATAGCTGAACTTGAAGTAATTACGTAATATCACTACTAGAAATATGTAAAGCTAAAATAGCAAATGACTTTAATGACTATTTTCTTAATGTTGCTCATACTATAATATCAACATATAAATCAATCAATGAACCTCTAGATTATGCAAATAAATCGGTTCCAAAAAAGTCCTACATTATATCCAAATTGGACTACATTTGCAGAAATTAAGTTCATTATAAGAAATTTAAAAACCAAAGGTTCATGTGGGTATGTTGGAATATATAGTAAAGTTATAAAATACAGCAGTTCTGAACTAACTAAACCTCTTAACGCATGTAATAACTTTCTGAAGAGTGGTGTTTTCCCAAATCGACTAAAACGTGACACAGTTGTCCTTCATAAAAAAGGAGAGAAAACTAAAAAAGAAAACTATAGGCCTATCATGTACTAAGACATAACAATTTAACCCCATGTCAGTTTGGTTTCAGAAAAAAAATTAACTAGTGAAATCTTAGATGCTTTGAACTCAAAGGAACATGTAATCAGCTTTTGACTGTGTAAATCACAAAATACTTTTAGAGAAACTTGAATAGGCTACTATGGAGTAAGAAATACATAACTTTAAGTACTTATTAGTATCATATTTGGAACACAGGCAACAAAATGTATGGGAAAATTCAAGAAAAATACGTAGCCAGTAATATAATTCAGAAAGTCCAGATACCAACACTTGTTCCAGAATCATGAAGTATAAAAAAAAACTGTTGATTATTTTGGAGCAACAGAAAATTTGGTGAAAAAAACCAAAATGGATTTACAGGAGGATGGAGTTTTAGGAACACCATTTAGAAGGAAAGGACATCCCATTAGTGAAGCCACAGCCAAAAGAGTAAAAGAGTTTTATTATGATGATGTGAGTAAAATTTCACCAAATGTAAAGGATTGTGTGTCTGTTCCAAGTGAAAAAGGAAAAGGAAAATGTGTGTTAAAATGTAAAATATTGATATTGCACAACTGAAAAGATGTATCTTTTGAATACAAGGCAAAATATCCTGGTGATAAATTAGAGATAACAAAGTTTTCTAAATTACACCCAAAAGAATGTGTAACTGTTAATAGTCGTGGCATTCATTCTGTCTGCGTCTGCACACATCATCAATATGTCAAATTTATGATGCAAAGTGTTGGTCTTAATATATCATCCTAGAACTCCTCCAAAAACTAGTATGCAACTTATTCTCTGAAGAGTGTATGCTGCATCGTTGTTCTAATTGCCCAAATACATCCTTGCTCCATGAATATATCATGCAAATGGAATATTTAGTCAATCGAGAGACTGTTGAATTCAAGCAATGGCTGTGTACGGATAGATACACACATGAAACTTCGATAAAATCGGTGGATGACTTTGTAGAAATTATGGTAGTGAAGTTGGAAGCTCTCACTAGACATCACTTCGTAGCAAAATCTCAAAGCCAGCATATGAAGAATGTGAAAATGAACTTAAATTACAAAACTTGCTTGATTTTTGCAGATTTTGCAGAAAATTATACATGTATACTCCAAGATGCTGCTCAGGGTTTCTACTGGCACGACATCCAAGTAACTGCATCCATTTGTGATTTATTACAACAGTAAAGGAGAAATTCTTAACGAGTCATTTTGTATCATTAGTGACTGTCTCAAACACCATACTACAACATTTTTTGCCTTTCAATAAACAATGTTGCAACACATTCGGTCGAAACTACCGCACATTGAACATGTTGTTTACTTCGGTGATGGTAGCTCTGCTCAATACAAAAATTACAAAAACTTTGTTAACTTATGCCATCATGAGGATGATTACAAACTTACAGCTGAATGGCATTTCTTTGCTACTACTCACGAAAAAAATGTGTGTGATGGTGTGTGTGCAACTGTAAAAAGGTTAGCAGCTAGAGCCAGTTTACAAAAAACGACTGAGGGACTTATTCTTAGTGCTGTAAATTAATTCAAATTTGCTTCTGAGGAAAAAATTAAAGGTATTAAGGTGTTTTTCATACTATCATCAGTAGTTGATGCAGACAGAAACTTTCTACAAGAGCGCTACAACAATGCTGCTTCAGTTCCAGGAATAAGAGAGAATTATTATATTAAACCCCTTTAACAAATCAACCTTGCTTGTAAAGCGTGTTTTAAATTCTGACATTTCTTTCAAGGTGTCTGTTGGGCCTCTGGAAAAAGAAGAGTTTATCAGTATAATACCTGAACAGTACTACGCAGTTGTTTACATTAAAACGTGATGAATAGGGAAAGTAGTTAATGTAAGTGACAGTGACAGAGATGCTAGACTTCAATTCATGCATCCTAATGGACCTTCTGGGATATACTTCTGGCCACATAATGAAGACTTCTGTAGGCTACCATTTGAAAACATTGTTAGAGAAATACCTGTTCTTTCTCAAAAAAGTCTATCAGCTCGCACTTATGTAGTTGAGAGTAAAACTCAACACACCATTAATGAACTAAGTCAAAGTTATGAAATATAGTATTTACATTAATTTGGCAAGTAGTAGTTAAAATACGTAATGTATCACTTGCACTGGTAAATCACATGTATAATGTTTATATTCGGGCCTTGTATATTGGAAAAAGCTGTATAGATGTCATTGTTATGTATAGAGTCACTTGCACTGGATTAACTAGTTTTTTGCGCGTTAATAATTTCCAATATTTTAGCCTGCCATAATAATGTAGCTAACTTTTTTTATAATTGTCGTAATTAGTGCAAAAACTTTTGTAATCATCACTGAATTGTATCATTGACGTTAATTATTTAGATTTTTTACTTCTATCTGATGTTTGTAATTTTATTAGCTAATGGAAGAGGTTGTGTGAATATTGTACTATTAAAAGGCTATATCACTTCCACTGTGTATTTGTTTTGTTTACATAAGTAGATAATTTTCATTAGACAGGAAACTAATTAAAGTATTCTAATTATATTATGCTAACCTGTTGTTTTCAGCCTTGTACTTTTTATATGTTGAAATTATTTTTAATGCTTCCAGCAAATTCATAAATACTGGTACAATATGGTAAATATTTTTTTTTTTTTTCAAAAATAATAAAAAAATACCCTCTTAATTTTTTTACTACATTTAATATGTGGTAAGATGATTGTAGAGATAAAGTTTCAAAGGTGTGATATTTTCAACTTAAGAGTAATAGCAAATTTTATTTTTTTGAATGTTTTCTTTGTGTACTTAAAAAGAGCTGAAAATTGTCTTCTATTTGACACCTAAATGAATATGATAGCTTAAAAACCAAAAGAATTATAACAGTTTTAGTCAACTTATGTAGGTCATTAGAGAACATAAATTGCTACAAAATTTCAAAATTGAAAAAATTCTACTTCCTCAGGTTTTCCTCTGAAAATTCGGAAAAATTCATTTGTTCTTATTTTATGTGTACCTACCTACATTGGATAAAAATTTGAACAAAATCTGTGACATTGAAGCACATGGCTCTAAGGGATTTGATATGAAATGACCCAAAACTCAATGTGCCATATCTAAAACAGTGCATTTTTGGTACCTCATTGTTGCTCTGACTGGATATCCTACTGGTTTTTTTTTTTTTTTTTTTTTCGTTTAAGGATACATATTTTTCCTCTCTCCTGTAAAGTTAAAATTTTTTGGAGATATTTAGTTTTAAAAAAATGCTCCTCAATTACAATGCAACATTACTGTCAATGGTTGTGTCTTACGTCCAGTATTCTCATATGGATCCTATGACTTACATTCAGACTAAATGTTGTACTGGTATCTGGCAGAGGTTTAAGGGTCTGGTGACTGACCGGGATTTCATGTGTCTCATTCCAACTGTATATGATAATGGCAGGCTTTTTTGGGAGAAAGTAGGCTGGAAATTTTTATAGAGCCCTTCAGCAACAAAAGTACAGTATAAATCTGCCTCTGCCCCCAACTGTTGCCCAATGCCCATTTGTATATTACAACTTCCTAGTTAGTTGTTATAGTGATTTCTAGGGCAATTTTTATGTTAGTATTTTTTGTTAGGAGCAATTCTTACCATATTTTATGTGCAAATTACAGAGGATTAAATTTTAGTTTGTACATAAAAAATAATACTTTTGAAACACACATAATTGTAAAAAGTTTATATTTTTAGTGACACCTCATACAAGATGTAGACTTCGGTTACTGAAATTGGAACGCATCAAAGACTATTTGTTAATGGAAGAGGAATTCATCCGCAACCAGGAAAGACTAAAGCCACAGGAAGAAAAAATTGAGGTATGAAATATTGTTGCTACAAAAATTGTAATATTGCCTGCAGACGTTTGTTGTATTTTTATATTGTCTGCAAAGATGTAAGTTTGGTATTTATTCTAGCAAGACACATGGAGGTGTTTCACTGGGTTACCTTGAAATTCTTATTTAAGTTGTTACTGATAGAGAATTAGATAATCTGGATTTAGAAATCCACATAATGCTGCTTGAAGAAATTTTATGATTATAAAAAATAACAGTAAATTAAAATTGAGTTATTTTACTTGTACACATCCTGTAGTATTGTGGTTACTGGCAGATTTGTAGTTACTGATCATGAAGCCTTTTCCCTCATTTTGGTATTACTGGGGCACCATAGTCATTTCAGAAATCTAGAGCATAAGTTTTCAATTGCAAAAGTAGTTTTACAGCTTTTAGTTTTAGCTGTTATCGGTAATTTTTTGCAGGTGATGCTTACATGACACCAAATGCTGCAAGTTTTAGAAATTATGAAGACTGGGTGTTATTTGTCCATGTATTAAGGTAGTTCAGTGAGATACTGATGGCAGAATGTATGCATCATTTTCGAATATTGTCTTAGTTTTTTTTTTTTTTACATTGTGTATTGTTAATTATCTGAATGTCATAAATATACTGGGGTATGATTTTGTTCCACTATGTGCCTTCTTCAGTAATTCTTGACTTCTTTATTTCTCATCATTAGGGCTAAAACCATTCTTGCCATAATTTTAGGTTATGTTTGTGGGAATATTGGTTATTTTTTTTACAGAATTACTATATTATATTCAATGGTTAGGTTCTCCATGTTCCTTATGATCGATAGAAATGATTTTCTGCATTTTAAAACTGTATGCAGTACAGAGAAGGTTTCACAGCATAAGTTGTTGCACGCTGACAAAATAATTGCTCTTAATTTTATTTCACTGCATGGGACCCAATAGTAGGGTGACCAGACGTCCTCTTTTTCCCGGACATGTCCTCTTTTTTACTACTTTGTCCGGTGTCCGGGGGGAATTTTCGTAAAAATAGAAATGTCCTCTTTTTCGGTACAGCCATTCATCGCATCTTGTAACAGTAGTGAGCACGGAGTTCAAACATTGCTCAAAAGATGTCGCACTGTGTGTTTGTGTCCATCAATG
>PNEQ01021723.1:0-12806 GCA_003012365.1 Medauroidea extradentata | reverse complement strand
ATTTGGAGCTTTTAGGTATAGAATTAAAATACACAAAAACCAGATGACCAATGGCAACCAAATTTTTTTTACAATAACATTTATACATAAGAGTAAAAGTCATGTAGTATCAAGTGTTTCAGAGAATTAACGGAAGCAGAAGAATAACATGAAATTTAATATCGGTCAAAATGACCGCCATGGCGTTTCTAGTGTTAAGTGTAAAAATTTGCATATTTTAAAGTATGTTTCAGGTATCTACTGGGGATACAGGAGGACGAGGTATCTTTAAAACCTCGTCCTCCACCAGGGTACTGTGCTTACCCACAGTGCCCTGGTTAAAACCAGCGCCCTCCCGAAATGAAAGAAAAAGGAAGTTAAAGAAATGCCCCACTCTCACTTCACAACTCTAATAACAACCTGGACCTTCCTACTTTTCCAGTGCCATTTTTATATTTAATGCATGTAACTGCTGAGTAGTTACACTCCTATTCTGTCGAGAGGGTTTTTACAGTACTATGCCGGTTTTTCCCTCTCTCTTCTTAGAATATGGCTTAACTATAGGTACACTCAGGGAGGCAGACATGGCCCCAATTGCGGCCATGTCTGCCCAATCCCTCTCTGCCGCGATGCATGCCTCCTCTGCATGAAACTTCCCCCTTGTAGGTGTATGGGGCTCAGCCCTGAGACACAATTAGTCCCGCTCCTTTCCCGGGCCTCATACATAACACAGTAGTTGGGGTAGGTTAGGAAAAAAACAAGAGTGTGCTGCCAACAGTCGAAGCTCAAGCTTAAAAAAGTATATTTTCAATTGGATTTTTTTTACATGATATACTATGTTCCTAAATACGTGTTTCATGTTCAGTAGTGGATTAAATGAAAATAAATATGTTAAAAAATCTTTGTATGATTTTTAAATGTGGTGGTGTTTTAGCGGTTATGAAAATAGCAACTTTGTATTATTGTACAGCATGGTGGTGAGAGTGATTTGCCCGAGTTTGTACTCATGTAGCCTATGTTGTAATCATTGATGTAGTGTAGTAGTTTATATAACTTAGGTAATCTTTGGAGTAATGGAGCATTGTAGTAAGTGGTATTGCCACCTAATTGTGGTGAGCTGTTATACTGAGAGTGTACTTAACACTTATGGTTTGTCCCTCGGGAAAAGCCATTGTGTGTTAAGTGGGGGGTTGTGACTTGCACTGATACGTAACCCATCTTGGTCTCAGTTATCATATAGTAATTTCATTTTTTTGTCTTAGTTAATTAATATTTTTTACTGTTTATAACAATTTACGTAGGCCAACTTAACCAGGTATAAGGACGTATAGGGAAGGATCCAACATATTAATAAGAGATGCTAGTAGAGAAATTAACATTAAAATTTTATTCAAAATTAAAAATTTAACTGTTTAGGTAAGATAAAGGTATTAAATTTTACGTGTAAGTTATTTATATTGTATTTGGACTCATTTTAAAGCTAATTTAATTTCAAGCAACTTTTCGAAGTAACTTTCTCTTGTATTTTGCCTCGTTTGTTTTTTTTAAATTTCAAGTAGCCTCTTAGCTTGCTTCTACTGGAATGGGATTTATCTGGCAAGCTGGTCAGAATTCACTTGCTTGGAAGCACATACAGGCACGTGCTGGAATGCGGTGAGCGCTACAAGTCGTTACTCGATCGACGTGGGTGGTAGTGTTGGGTGCAACAGAACTCCGTAAAGAAGGTGATCCGCGACAGATTGATGACGCTGCACATCCCTAATTAATAAACTAATGAATATTTAGCTGGTATTGTAGAGTAAAACACTTTGTAAATTTGTCAGTAACTATGTTACATACTTTTCGATTGTTATAAATGTCAATTGACCAGCTTTTCAATCAACTTGGATCCCGTGGTATCACTCCGCCTCACTGCCGAGCAAGTCCGGGTATCCGCCCAGGAAAGTTAGCTGTGGTCAATCGGAGCTAGTGAACGGTCGCCAGGAGATGGCCAGATAAGTTTATTGTTGGCGCTAGTATACAGTTAGTCATCGTACATTGGAGCTTGTAGACGGTCGTTGGGAGATGGCCGGTGCCGTGGCCGGGATCACGGGTGGTGAAGAGACTGTGAATTTACAGGATGGTGTTGTAAATGTACTTTGTGGGTGATAGCTAACTAGGGTACTCAGGTTAGCACGAGACTTTTAAATGGGTGGTATATGGATGAGATCGTGGAGTGCCCCGTCCCGTGATGACCTGTCGTGAATAGAGAGGATGATTAGAGAGAGTGTCCTCGTCCCATGTGGTAAATAAAATAAATATCACAATTCACACAGAACACAGTGTGCATCTCATGGCATGGGTGCAGTTGAGTGGAAATAATCCATGAAATGACCACATATTTATACAGTAAAAAGTGATGGTGGGGGATTACGGTCGCCGACAATAAATTCCCACGTGAAATGGGGTACGAGAAATTCACTACAAATCACACTAACCAGTTCGGTAATAAATGACAGCACGTTTTATTAACACAATTACTGTGAGGCAAAATGAGGTTACCCTCCACAAGAGCGGGCATGGTCCTATAGCCGCCCATTAGCTTACACAGAGCATAAAAGTTCTGGAGCACGTGGGGAATTTTAGTGGGCGAAATTAAAGCGTGGCGGGTGAGGTCTTCCATGCGTACGGTGTCTCGAGGGCACGAGCAAAGAAAAAGGTTCCGGATAGTTAACTTACGCTATTGCAACTTATTGATTGATGATCGATGGTGATGTCCCCCGAGACCACGACACTGACATGCGCGCACGACCATACTGTACTCCCGCTACTTCAAGTCTGGCGGGCCGCCCAACTTCCGTTCAGCACGACAGTTGGCCGGAAGTCGGAAGGGACAAACCGAAATTCCTTACGTGGAGATGAAATGATGACAATGATTATACAAGGTTATGCAGAGGTGTGATTATGCATGTGGCACAATTTATAGTTTGAGTCCTGCTGAAAGAAAAACACAAAACTCTTACATTGGTACAAAACATGTGACATTGAATTTTCAAAAATATGTGCAAGGTTGATGTTCGCAATTATTAAGGAGTCCTTTGTCCTGCTTGCATCTAATGGTTAAGAAAAATACTGCAACAAGTTATGTTGGCCTAAACTAAAGTCTGCTAGGACAGATTGTAATTGTTGCATAAAATCACTCGGAGAAATGTACGTGTTGTCAAGGTGGCCGCCCTTGGCAAGGCCATGCGCGAAGCACCTGAAGGAGTTTATATGGGGGGTTGCACTTTGTGGATCGCAGGCTGTAGGGGGTGCTGACACACTGGGGCGTGTTCCTTACATTTGGTGCTGACAGCACGAAAACAGTTGACGTGTCCGACGTCAAATGCCCCCTCCTTTGGAGCCGTTTTCTGTCACCCCTCAGTCCATGGAACAGCGTCTGTCCCAGGGTTGTGGCCGCAAGTGGTGGTGGTGAACGCTGTCGTCACACCGCCAGCAGGCTGTCTCTGCTCGTCTCTGCTTGGGTGGTGGGTGGCCCACACAGCACGCCGACTGGGGTGGGCATTGGCGGCACCTGGGTCTGCTGCTGCTGGGCTCCTCCATGGTGCTGGAGAACCACGTGACAGCATCACACAGATCTGCCATCGGGCCATCAGGTGGGCCTGCGCATTGCATCGATGCTGCGTCTGATGTAGACTGCTCTTGGTTTTGTTCCATTGTGCCGGTAATGCGGCGCGGGGCACCTGCGGTGACGTCTGGGTAATGGGTGATGCCGCAACACCAGGTGTCAGCGATGTAGTGGTGGATGTATTGAATGGTGGCACCGTCAGCTGTGGTGGCGGTGGTTATGAGGTCATCTGTGTCGTTTTTCCTCCCCATACTTCTTGGATCTGCCTCCGTGCATCCTCGGCAGGCGGGATTAGGCCAGACGGAGTGGTTGGATGTCCTGTGACTGCTGCGAGTGCATCTGAGTTCGGTCGACCATACAAGCGGACCGTAGGTGTGTGGGTTTCGCTAGGCGTATCCTCTCCGTGCACCGACAACATTGAGGTTGTGTGTTGTGGGTGGAAAGTGGTGGTGACGGCATCGCTGTGTGACCTGCTGGGTTCATGCTAGTGCCTCGGCTCTGCCTCGTCCAGGGTGGTTGGTGGCTGGTGACATGATGTGCGCTGATGCCCTGTCGGCCTCTGGAAGCCGGGCGTCTGTGCAACCTCGCTCCAAGTCTGCACCGCTGGTGCGCTCTTTATCTCCCTCGGTTCTGGTTGGTGCTCACCTCCTGCCGGACTTTGTGCCCTCTGTACCTGTGTTCCAGGCATCGGTGTGTGCGGTGGGTGGGTTACGCTCTCCTCTTGCTCGAGCTTCGGCGTTGACCCCCCCGCCGACGAGCCTGAGTTCGATGTGGTAGACATTGCGTGCCCGCCTAGGACTAGTGCGCACGGTGTACACACAGTTTCCAAGTCTGGTGACAATGCTGTGTGGGCTGCTCCATTTGGCCGCTAGGGTAGCACAGAAGTCTTTGTGGTCTGCTGACTGTGGTTGTTCGTGGGTGTAGACTTAGTCTCCTTGCTGTAACTCCCCCGGTTGTCGGTTGGTTGCTGGTGTAATTTTGGCCACGTACTGGTTCTGGTGCTCTCATGCCTCCTGCAGCATCTGATGTTGTGCCTGCACGCGGTCCTGTGTGGGTTCTTGTTTGACCCTGGGGCAGCTCAATCCTCCTGGTCTGGCCAGGTTCCTCCCCTGCAAGATCTCGGCTGGCATTTTGCGGGTGGCTTGGTTGGATTTCGCAAGCAGACCAGTGTGGCAGGTATGTGTTGAGGCAAGGTGGTGTATTGTCGCCGACACTCATACGCAACTGGATCTTTGAGTTCTTGGTTCCGGCATTCTGTTGGATGGCTCGGGGGTGGTAAAAGGCTGTGGTGAAGTGCTCTACCTTCCACTTCTCGCACAAGCTCCGCCAGCAGAGTCCGGTGAACTGAGTACCGTTGTCTGTCAGGAGCACCCTGGGGAAACCCCATCATGAAAAGAATTCCACCTCCAAAGCTTTCGCAATTACGTGTGTGCGTGCACAGCTTACAGCGTAGGCCTCTGTCCATCGTGAAAACAAATCGGTGACAACAACAATAAATCTCTTCACCTGTGCACTTTTGGGGTAGGGTCCCATCAGGTCGATCACAATGTTTTCAAATGGTTCTTTTGGCAGGCATGGTTGCTGTTGTTGTCCGTCGGGGCGACATGCCTTGAACGTGTTGCACAACTGACACATGCGCACAAACATTCGCGTATCTCGTGTCATCCTGGTCCAATGGTATTGCCGGAAGATGTTGTGGCATGTTTGCTCGGCGCCGGGATGCCCCACAAGCTGGTTGTTATGCGCGTACTGCACAACAAGTTTCTGGACTGCCTCTGGTACATATGTTCGCCAGGTCTTTTTGTGCCCCCCAGGCATGACTTCCAGGACATCGTCGACGACTCGGTAGTTGTGTACAGCACAGGGGTTGAACTCCTGTGTGCATTGTTGCGCGAATGCATCCATCTGTTGCACAGTGTGTATGTGTGTGCGCAGTTGTTACTCACTTATTTGCGGGTATGTTTGTGGTATGCTTAGTTGAGGGGGGGTGTGGTTGGCTTGTCATCGAAGTGAACGTCGTTTTCTGGAAGAAGCATGCTCTCCCACTCATCTGGATCGTGTGTGCATGTTTCTTCTCCCGGTGATCATGACAGTTCATCCGCGAGCTCGTTCTCTGCTCCGGCGACGTGCTCGACGACGAAGTCGAACCCCTGCAATAACACTGACCAGCGAGTGAGCTTACTTCGGTATTCGCGCATCTGGTGTAGCCACACTGTCCATTCTAAGCGTGAATTGTTGGTATTCAAAGTAGTGTCTGTATTGCTTGAATACCCACGTGACGCCAAGGCATTCGCACTCGTTGACGTCGTATCGGCGCTAGACGGCACCTAGTTTAGCGCTGCCGTAATCGATTTTGTACCTCTCTCCGTTGTCATTGAGTTGGTACACGACTGCGCCAATGCCCTCCTGAATGGCGTCTGTCTGAACGTACAAGTGGCGTTTAGGGTAAAATCTTGAAAGGTGTTTACACATACGATACTCTGTTTTGATTTGTTTGAAGGCATGTTCGGTTGCATCTGTCCAGCGGTATTTCAGTTGTGTTGACAAGAGTTCGGTGAGTGGTGCAGTGATGGTTGCAAAGTTCTGTAAGTATTGCAGATGCCAATTTATGAGATCGAAAAACTTTCTGAGTTGTTTGGGCGTGACGGATGTAGGCCATATCTCGATGATGCATAGGTGCTCTTCGCTGGGCCTATTGCTGTATTCGATTACATGACCTAGATAGTCTAGTTCGGTCTTGCCGAAGTAGCATTTGTGATTCGCGCAGGTGAGATTGGCAACAGCGAAACGTTCCAGTACTAGTTCTATAATGTGAATGTGTTATTTCCAGCTGTTTGACCACACGACTACCTCAGTGAGATATGCCGTGACGAACTCCCCGATTTAGCCATCTAGCATGTGCACCATCGTGGCCTTAAAAGTTGCTGGTGCGCATTTTAGCCCAAAAGGCATGGCGCAGAACTGATATCGGTTACCGTTCGAAGTTGTGAAGGCTGTTTTATGTCGGTCAGCTGGCAACACTGGTACTTGCCAGAACCCTGACCTAAGGTCAAATGATGACATTACTTTTGTGGAACCGAGTAGGCTCAGTGCACTGTTTACATTTATGACAGGTGGTGCGGATGATTTTGTGATTTGGTTGATGGGGCATAGATCTACACAAAAACGCAAAGAACCATCTTTCTTGGGTGCATGTGATGGCAGAATTATAATTACTCTCAGATGGCTCAATGACACCATCAGACAACATCTCATTAACCTGCTGTTCGATGATGTGGTGCTGATGCTGCTGGTAGTCCCATGGCGGCGCGTAGACAGGATCGTCGTGCGTGGTGGGTATCGGGTGCACAGCGACGGAAGTGCGGTTCAGCGGGTCGCTGGCGGTGAACACTGCCTTCTGCTCGTCCAGGATGCGCTGTACTACGGCCTGATGTTCTGGCAGGACTGCATGGTCGAACTCGGCGAGATCAACAGGTTGTGTCGTGACAGGTTGGTGATATCCGAGGTTGTACACTGTTTACGATGGTGTTTTCCAAAATGTATTCAGTCATGGGATAACTCAATCACTGCTTCTTGCTCAACCAGACACGGTACGCCTAGGATCACATTTTCACATAAGTCTCTTACGACTAACACATGTACTGCATTTGACTCATCACGGATGTCAATGTTTACATTTGCGACACTGTCCACAGACCCGGTTACATCCTGTGTAGCAAGTTGCACAGTCTAGTCGCACATGTCAAGTTTCCCTAGTGTGATGAAATTGGCATTAATAAAATTATGTGAAGCAGTGGTTTGAATCAAGGCAACAGTTTGTTTACTATTCAGTCACTGTTATGCGGAGTAAGTTATAATAATTTTGACAGTGATGAAAAATTTAGCCTAAATACACATGTTCGGTATTGTCACTGACTGTTGTTTTGTTGGTTTGCACTGTCACTGTTATGGTTGTTTTGATTTTTGTGGTTGTACTTACTTGTTATTTCCGTGTTGGGAGCGTAAGCACGGGGCCTCCCTACCCCGTCTTGCCGTTTCCCATCTGGGTGTCGCGTCTGCATGGGCAGTTGGAGTGCCAGTGGAACAGCTGGTCTGGGCAGTAGTTACATGGGGAGCTCGGGGGCGGTCGGTGTGACCTATCAGTTCCTGGGGTACCAGGTGTGCGGTCGCCGGTGTTGTTCCCTGGGGTGCTCACGGCTTCTGTTGTGGTGTTTGGTGCTAGTCAGGTCACTGTTTTGGTTGGCGGCCCCCTCATACCACGCCCCTCTTGCCCTTGCACACTGTTGTTCAGGTTGTTGCATGACACCTCCTGTACGTCACGAACCACTCCAGCGGCGATACGGATGAAGTTTTCCAGCCCATTGTGGATGGTTGGCCGAAGTGCGGTACGGTATTCCGGTCTGACTGTCTGGAGAACGGCTTCCAGTACGTTCGCCGTGACGTCATTCGGGTAGAAGCGGGTTTACCAGATTCACCTTCCAACAGACGACTGTCTCTAGGTCCTCTTGTGGACGTTGGTGTTCGTGAAGATGTTAAGTTCCGTTTGCAGTGCTGTGAGAGTGTTGGCATAGCATATGGAGAACTTGCTGACAAATTGTTCCCACATCACGTTCTACTCGGTGACCATCTACCACCAAGTGCGTGCGTCGCCTTGGAGTTGTTCACCGATAAGGTTCGGCCATTCCTGTTCAGCGGCACGGTACCTCTGGAGACATTGTACACAAGACTCGATGAATGATCTTGGGTACTCAGTTCCCCTGCCGGAGAAGGTTGGCAACATCTGGAACTTCGATGGCGTGTTGCGTCAGTTGCAGTACGTTCGGTGTCGTGAGTGGCAACACTGTTGTTTGTGTCACGCTCAAGTGACTTGTCCTCGCTGCTTGCTCATCTTTAGCGATGCTTATAATGGTGGTGTGGTTTGCGACACAATCCCGGCACTGGTAAAATCCCATGCAGAATAGGTCCCACTCTTCTGTTGTCATGCACGTGATGTGCCAACATCAGTTACACTTACGGCGCATGGATTGGTCGCCTCGCAGATGCTCACAGTTTGCGAAGTCACAATGTTACATAGCCCTGATGTTATCAGTACATTTGCAAGCTTGAGGCCTATGCGCACTACGTGCTGTGAAATGCTGCATTGACCGCACACAAACTGGTCGGTGTGTAGCTGTACTTGTTCCACAACACACAGAGTTCCTTTGGGTACCGTTCGATCACAGATGGTGCAGGCAGCTAGGTCGTGCCCTGAGCCCATCCACGATGACAGTCGTAGCTCGTGCGTCTCGGCATAGTGGTCTGGTGTTGATGCCACGACTGGTGTCGGGCAGCTGCAGATGTTTGTCGGTGCTTTGTACTTAACGAACGAGTCACTGGTCTTGATGTGGTGGCATCGGCGACACAGTTCTAGAGTCCACATCTCCATCACCATATAGTCGCCTAACACAGTGTACCGATGCGGTAGCGCAGCGAGGGTGCACGATGCACATGCGCGGAAATCTTCGTGGGGGAAGTGTCCCTCACTGCTCGCATGTGCCACAGCAGCCAGTGGCTATGCTTTCGCCCTGTGCTGCTTGACTCCCGTGGTGTTGTTTTGCAGAGGGCAGTTCGTGGCCGACTGTCCATCCTTCGGGTATGCTCGGGTCCCCTTGGCTTGGCTCGGTGTCACACACTTCGGGTACGCTCGGGTCCCCTCGGCTTGGCTAACTTTCCGCACTTTGGGTACACTCGGGTTCCCTCGGCTTGGCTCGATATCACGCGGGTGGCTGCGAAATCATGTGCTCACAATTGCAGCTAGGGGGGGTGGTTGAAATGCGTGTCCCTTTGTTCGCTTGGGTGATGCGCAAGATGGCAGTCTACCCGATCACATCCAGCTCGCTCGCATGTTCTATGCAATGGCGACAGTTTATTCCCTTACACACACTTGTAGAACACAAAGCTCAGTTTACTGCTGATATTGTACGCCACGTAGTTGCAGCACCAACATGGCGTGGCCAGGATCACGGGTGGTGGAGAGACCGTTAATTTACGGAATGGTGTTGTACATGTACTTTGTGGGCACCAGCTAACTAGGGTGCTCGGGTTAGCATAAGACTTTTGAGTGGGTGGAATAGGGGTGAGATCGTGGCGGGCCCTGTCCCATGATGGTCAGTCGTGAATGGAAAAGATGATTAGAGATAGTGTCCTCCGCATCAGTACTCTTAAGTCCTACGTGGTAAATAAAATATATACCTGAATTCACACAGAATCCCACGTGCATCTCATGGCATGGGTGCAGTTGAGTGGAAATAATCCATGAAATGTCCACATATTTATACATTACAAAGTGACGGTGGGGGATTACGGTCGCCGGTCGTAAATTCCCCCACGAAGCTGGGTACGAGAAATCCACTTCAAATTACACTCACCAGTTTGGTAATAAATGAGAGCACGTTTTAATAACACAATTACTGTAAGGCGAAATGAGGTTACCTTCCACAAGAGCGAGCATGGGTCTGTAGCAGCCCATAAGCTTACACGGAGCATAAAAGTTCTGGAGCACGTGGTGAATTATAGTGGGCGAAATTAAAGCGTGGCGGGCGAGGTCTTCCATGCGTATGGTGTCTCGAGGGCACAAGCAAAGAATAAGGTTCCGGATAGTTAACTTACGCTATTGGAACTTACTGATTGATGAAAGATGGTGATGTCCCCCGAGATCGCGACACTGACATGCGCACACGATCGTACTGTACTCCCGCTACTTCAAGACTGGCTGGCCGCCCAACTTCCGTCCAACACGTCGGTTGGCTGGAAGTCGGGTGGTGGGGGACAAACCGAAATGACCTACGTGGTGTTGAAATGGTGACAATGATTATACAAGATTATGCAGAGGTGTGATTATGCATGTGGCACAATTTATAGTTTAAGTCCTGCTGAAAGAAAAACACAAAACTCTTACATTGGTACAAAACATGTGACATTGAATTTTCAAAAATATGTGCAAGGTTGATGTTCGCAATTGTTAAGGAGTCCTTTGTCCTGCATGCATCTAATGGTTAAGAAAAATTCTGCATCAAGTTACGTTAGCCTAAAATAAGTCTGCTAGGACAGTTTGTAATTGTTGCCTAAAATCACTCAGATAAATGTACATGTTATCAGGGTGGCGCCCCTTGACAAGGCTGTGCGTGAAGCACCTAAAGGAGTGTATATGGGGGGTTGCACTTTGTGGATCGCAGGCTGTAGGGGGTGCTGACACACTGGGGCGTGTTCCTTACATACCTGGTGCTGACGGCACGAAAACGGCTGACCTGTCCGACGTCACCGGCTATGTGTTTAATCAGTCGGTGTATTATGGTGGGACAGGGAGGACGTGTAAGGGAACGCTGGCGCGGCGAAGTGAAGCCTCGGGGGCGAAAATTGTTTAGTTAGAACTTAATCATTGTTTTCCTTGTCTGTTAGTAGCACTAGGTGTAACAATGTGTTGCATAATATGTAATCACATAGCCATTGTCCTGAGTAAAGTTTGTAAACTGCTGTACCATGCGACGATATTGTCTTGGGCAGACACTCGGTAATTGTGTGAATAACTGCAACCTGCTGCAGTTTGCTTCAGGTTTAATTGAGTGTAGTTGGTTTGGCGAAATATCTCATGTCTCGTCGCCTGTTATATTTGTTATCTTGATTATCTGCAATGAAACACTGATCATAGCTGCAAATAAACAGCAGTACAGCAGATATTTGTGTTTCTTTGTATTCCATATCATCATCCTGCAAGCCATATTATTCAGTACTAACCACAGTAGAGAGTTACGTCGTCTCGCATACAACACGATAAACAATAATCCCAACGCCCATACTCCTCCGTTATAACTGGTGCTGCGGACAGGATCATCACAACCTCCAATACCCACACAAACAACATACTCACCTGTTACACAACTGTGTGCTGCTATAAGTCGATGAATAAAATTATTATATATTTTCAATTGAATTTTGCTTAAAATATTTTATGATATGCTACTTTGCTATGTAAATGTTTTTGTGCTCAGGGGTGAAGTGAAATACATATAAATATGTTAAAAATATATTTGTATAATTGTTAAATTGGTGGTGTTTTAGAGGTTATGAAAACAGCAATTTTTTGTCTTGTGATATTGTAGAGCATGGTGGTAGCAGTGATTTGCCAGAGTTTGTACTCATGTAGCCTATGTAGTATTCATTGATGCAGTGTAGTTTATATAACATAGGTAATCATTGAAATGATGGAACACAAGATTGAAACATTGTAATTTCTATTGAAAACTTAACTGTGGTGAACTTTTATACTGAGAGTGTACATAACACTTATGGTTTGTCCTGGGGAAAAGTCATTGTGTGTTAAGTGGGGGTTTGTGATGTGTAATAGCACATAGCCAATACTTAGTCTCTCGTCATATGGTAATTTCAATTTTTTTCTGAATTAATACTTTTTTTGTTGTTTTTAACAATTTAAGTAGGCCAACTAACCAATTATAAGGAAGTATACGGCAGGATCCAACATATTAATTGGGGATGCTAGCAGAGAAATTAACAGTAAAATGTTATCAAACTTTAAATTATGACAGTTAAAGTAAGGTTAAAGTAGTAAATTTTACGCGTCAATTTTATCTTATTTATGTTGTGTTTGGACTCATTTTAAAGAGAATTTAATTTTGAACAATTTTCCTAAGTAACTTTTTATTATATTGTGAAAATTTCAAGTACGGTAGCCTCTTAGCTCGCTTCTTCTGGAATAGAATTTATCTGGCAGGCAGGTCAGAGTTCGGATGTTTGGAGGCATGTACAGAGGTGTGCTAGAATGCAGATAGAGCTGTGTGTCATTAGACCATCGACGTGGGTGGTAGTGTTGTGTGGAACAGAACTCTGAAAAGGTTGTGATCCGCGACAGTTTGGTGACGCAGCATATCCCCCAATTAATAAACAAATGAATATTTAGCTGATATTATGGAATAAAGCGCTTTGCAAATTTGTCAGTAACTGTGTTACATACTTTTTGTCAGTTATAAATTGACGCGGGTCGCCCCTGACCTCCCCTGATCTGAGCCCGTCGTGCGCATCAAGCCCGGCGGCTTGCGCATATTGGAACACACCCGCCCACGTGCGCGACGAGGTAGCGGCGCCTAGACGCCGCCCCCGCGACGTCGAGTGGACGTAATATGTGCCTCGGACCCCGAAAACGACCATCCATTGGTAGGAAAGTGCC
>PNEQ01021721.1:0-50204 GCA_003012365.1 Medauroidea extradentata | reverse complement strand
TACCGGAATATTTATTATTTAAAATTAAATTGTAACTGAACAAATGTATCACTGTGATAAGTATACTGCTTGTAGCATAACCATTATACAAATATGAAGGCCTAAGCAGTCATGGGAAAATACCGATAAAAGATAATATACATAAAGAGTACTTGATACAAGTAATATATAGTAATCAACAGAAAAACGAAAGACAATGGACTCGGACACAAAAACTGCACTCATGACTCATTTCAGAAGGGCGACTAGAGTACTCAGGTACCTGGACATAGGCAATGTGTCGCTTGCCTACCCCCACATTGACAAGGGCTCCCAACGCATCCATGGACGTACCCTATGGCCTGATTAGCCACAGCACCAATAGGGCACAAAGGTGGTCTCTCTAGGGCAGGGCACCACTCCTCCCAGAGACCAAAATCGCACGTCACTACGCGCATTTCGCCGACGATAGAAAAGAGAAAGGAAGAAAAATTACCCTCTGAAATGAGTGACTTAACCCTGAAAATATGCATCCCGTTATGTCTAACGAAATGAAGAAAAATAGAGTTTAACATAACGAATCTCATTCCAAGTGTACGAGTTATCATTTATGATATCGGGATGGGGAAACTTATAACTGTACGTGCCTTTTATTATTGTTATTTTACTGTTTGTTGTGGATATCAATACTGCTTGTACTATTTAAAATGCTACATTAAACTACTGTGCGCGCAACTGTGTATTATTATAAAAATTTAATTATTATAAATTACTATTTCTGTTTACTATTATATAATAAGTATGCTGTGATATATAAAGCGTAAGATATTTAACTTGTTACTTTATCCCATATCTGAAATGCTAAGTAAAAAGTAGTAAGAGAAAGTTACATAAAGAAAAGTGCGTAGTCAAGAGAAATTACTGGACGAACACAAGCGACAAATCGGCTCTCTAGCTCACCATAGGGGATCAGAGACTAGTCGTACTCAGGTACAACTGCCCAAAGATCAACTGTGTCGCAATCATGGA
Organism: Medauroidea extradentata; assembly: GCA_003012365.1. Lineage (NCBI taxonomy): Eukaryota > Metazoa > Arthropoda > Insecta > Phasmatodea > Phasmatidae > Medauroidea > Medauroidea extradentata. The sequence continues at coordinate 49,196 of PNEQ01021721.1, read as the reverse complement.
CCCACAGCTGAAAGTCCAAAACTGCTCCTACTGCCAGCTCGGCCAGTAGAGCAAAGGGGCGGTCCCTCTACCCGCAGAGACCAAATTCGCACGCCGGACGCGCAAATCGAAAAGAAACTAAAAGAGAAGAAGGGATCTCCTAATGGTGAGTACTCACTCTACTGTATAGGTTCCTACCTCACAGTTCTATCACCCGTCATATTCCTCATCGCTGCTACTGTAACAGAGGTTTTACGTCTGCTACCTCAAGATTGGCTAAGTCCTGGACCACAGTTCTGAATGAACATAACGACTCTCATTCTTAGTACTTGTGTTGCCACATCTCTCTAAGTGAAAGTGAAAGAATAATGAAATGATGTAAAGTGGAAAGAATAACTAAACAAGCTTCTAACGTATGGTACGGTCAAGTGAAGTTAAGTTTGTCAACCTGGCTCGCATCACCGCTCGACTAAGTTGGCAACAGTGTATGCTGAGTTGCGCATTCCTTGTAACTGGGCCGCCGCACCGTGCGTGCGTGCGCGCGAACTGTAAGAAGCCAACATCGAGAACTCTGCCTTCTATATGGCAGCGAAATAGTAATATCATGTACTATTGAAAACAAATTAAATAACTGTGAAAAGCACAACGGCATTACATTGAGAAAATACAGGACTCGCTTTAGTAACCGAACAATTACTACTGTAATACTAACTGTATTTTAAATTTTAAATATTTGTTAAATATAAATACTGCACAACGAAAAATTATTAACTTTCCTAATTAAATTTCGTAATTACGGCACACACAGAGGAATAATTAAGATGTAAATGCATTAAAATGTTATAAAAAGAAAGTTTGTACTAAATTTACTTAATTGTTTTAGATTTCTATATTAACTGTATTATTGAATCTCTAAATGTATTGATTGATTGAACTACTGAAAGCATGTTTTAACAGCAACTAAAATGGAATATTTGATTATGATAATAATTTTAATTAGTTTGAACAGAAATTTTAATATTATAATTAAGGAATTATTCTCTGGTTGGGTGGATGGGGAAATTAATTCAATTAATCAAAGTTAATTAATTAATTGGGGGACGGAGGTTGATTTATATTTTGCCTCCTACGAGATTAATTTAAACGTTATATCATTAAAGTTTTGACTTTATATTTATACTAGAATTTACAGGTGGGTGGGTGGGGAAATTAATTAAATTAATAATTTGACTAAATATTAAGTTGATTAATTTGGGGGGATGGTGGCTTGGCTGTGAGAGGTGAGGAGCGAAAGGCGCCTCCACCAGTGTTACAAAATGGTTTTATTTTGTAAGTCGTTATTATATTGGGGGTTCATAAGTTGTTATTAGTTTGGGGGGTTTCACTCAGATGGTAGCTACATTGTGGGTTTATTTAGATGTTATTTAGGGTTAAAAGACTAAGAGACAGTTATGGTTGAACAGGCATTTACTGTACTACAATGGCAGGTACTCTGAATACAAAATATGTTACAATGTGTTCTATTTATTAAGGAGGGGAGCGCAATAGTACTGATTATTAAGTTATTATATTAAGTTGAGAGTTACTGCCACATAACTAGATCTGACGACCTTACCGAAAGCTGGATTGATGAGGAGATGGCATCGACGGACGAGCACGCACCCGCCGGGGCTCGAGCCCGAGTCCCCTGCGGAGTACTGCACTGCTGTTGGTGTGATGAGTGCTGGTGGACGACCGCTCGACGACAGGCGACAGACAGACCGACCCCGTTTACCTAGTAACAACGCCATATATCGGCGTGCTTGTCCTCGATATTGTGCAACCACGAGGGGGGAGGTGAGTTGCTGTCTTCCGTGGTTTCCCAACGCTGACCTGATTGCCGCTCGGATGTCTTGCTGTCCGGCTTGCCAGGCAATATTGCAACAATATGTTCATCTTATATTGCTATGATTCTTCATGACAAATTAATGAAATATTCCATTATTATTTATTTCAAGCAGTTTATCAAGAATATATACCATGTCACGGCAAAGAGACACTTTTGATAATACAGCTTGGATAAATGTTACCGCTCGAAAACTGGAAAATGAATAAAATTATCCAACACTCCACCTTAAGCATCCGTATCGGGAATATGTATTTTATTTGCCAATAATAAATTGATACTCAATAACTAGATTTCTTATAACATGTCACAAATATGATTCAAGGAATATTTCTGCAGTGTTATAAATTATAAATGTTCCTCTTTTACAAATAATTTAAAAAATAACGATCCCTGCATGTCGTACAATCAGGAACTTTGCTTCACAGGCAGACGATCAACTTCTGCCTTAAGAAAATTTAACACCCTCATCCCCAACCATTTTTTTTCTTGTAATTAGTTTCATCCTGCGTGAGTTTTGAATTTAGCTTCTATACGCAGGAGTTTGTTTTCGTTACCGGAAGTAGTTGCCTGCTAGGGCTTACATACACAAATGACATACAACTATCTGTTTTTTAATTTTTATTTGCATGTGACTAGCGTAGTCTTAGGTTGTCCTAACACTCTGGTCTTACAAACCGTTATGCATTGCAGTATTACTCCGACTAATCTCGTAGCGTTGTAGGTTGGTTTTGCAAACGTTTTAAAATTTTTACATAAAAGTTTATAATTTATAGTAACTTTAAAATATATGTTGGAATGGTTTTTTGTAATGGGGGTTTATGGCCAGCTAAACTAATGTTCTGGATATACCACATTGCTTGCGAATGTTGCTGGTTCGCAGACAGCCCACAGTTACGTAAAAAGACTAAACATGCAAAAAAAACTAACCAAGTAAGCCGAATTGGATGAAGCCAACAAACATACAAATATAATGGGAAAAAATGAAGTTAAGCTTTCAACCAAGAATCGAACTGGTGCATGAAAAGGACGACATTGGTGCGGCAACATAACTTCCTGTTCTGAAAAGCGCGCCATTCAGGCTGTATATGCCTTAGTGGGGCGGAAATGGTCTCATTCGAGAGGCGTGGGTGTAAAGTTTTTTTCCCACCACTGCCAATTGCCACCATGCATTGAAACAATGAGGAGCGTATGCGAACATGTTGGAGAAAATTTTTTTTTCACCGCGGCTTGATGAATTGATTGGGCTTAAGGAACATTTGGTTCCAACAAGACGGAGCAACGGCCCACACGTCAGGGGCAATGATGGCTGGTTTAAGGGAACGCTTCCTGGAGCGCTTCATCTCAATAAGTTGCGATTTGAAGTGGCCAGCTCGCTCCCTCGATTAAGTACCTTGTGGTTATTATTATTATTATTATTATTATTATTATTATTATTTGTGATTTGACATACCGCATTTATGTCAACCGGCCAAGGACCCTACACGTCCTCAAGGCCAACATCCGGGCAGAAATTGCCAACTTACCCACTGTTATGTTGATGAGAAATGCCAGAAACCGGCTTACTCAGCGATGGGATAATGGGGGGGGGGGGTTGGCGTTACTCAGTGATAAGTAAATGGATAGGTGAACCATAAATGTACCTTGTGGGCGAGGGTTTAGAAGTCAGGGGGTGGGAAGGCGAAGGGTAAGGTCCGTAATGTTGTTTAGTGAAGAACATTACTGCTCATGCCATCGACTGCATTGCAAGTGATAGAAAGTATTTGGATTTATGTATCATTAATTTGGTTTTGAATTACTGTATGCGGATTAACTGTAATTTTTCAATAGTTCAGTAGTTTTAGAAGAAGTTTGTGTGATTCAAAGAAAAATTATGAAAAATTACAGTTTAAAATATGTGATATAATGGCGTCACGTGTCGCGTATGATTGTGCTAAGAGAAGTTCAAGGAAAACTGGGAGCCAGCTATTGAAAGAAAAACATAAGTAGATAACATTTCACAGGTAAATTGTGTGAGTTTATTAAAGTGTAATACCCTTTTTATTGGCTTCGTTCGTTGCTAATTGTGTGATTTGGTTTACTTCCTTTAGTGTATAATCACAGCTATATGTAGGTCCTAGGGCCTAAGCATCAGATGGCAATAAGACAATGATAAGCATCAATATTAATAATTTTTGCATGGATGCATTGAATTAAAAAAAGACACCTTTTCATGGGCAATGACCCGTGATGGCATTTTCAACTTCCATAACTGTCACATTTGGGCCGATGTCAATCCTAATGCGACACACGTGTCACGACATCAGCAACTTTTTTCGTTGAACGTCTGGGCCGGAATGCTCGGAGACCGCATAATTGGACCACACTTCCTACCACAGAGACTAACCGGAGATCGGTACAGGTAGTTTCTGTGTACTATACTTCCAGATCTGCTTCATGATGATGATGTACCACTGAACCAACGCCTGGACTTGTGGTTTATGCATGACGGTGCTCCAGCACATTTTCAATTAGGCCTACGTGTGCGCCGGCTTCTAACTCGACGGTATGGTCAACATTGGATAGGTAGAGGAGGACCTGTGCCATGGCCTCCAAGGTCACCGGATTTAAATTCCATGGATTTCTGTGTGTGGGGTCATGTCAAAAGCCTGGTCTATGGTACTAAGGTCAACTCTCTTGAAGAATTACGCTTGCGGATTGAAGCAGCCTTCCAGCATTTACAGAATACACCAGGACTGCCTGAGAGGATTCGCAACTCGTTTCAGAGACGAGTTCAATGTTGCATTCAGACGCACGGGCAATATTTGAACACCTCCTTTAAAGATAAGAAATTCCATGTGTTCCTACACCCTGATCAACTGCAACAAACAATGTGTTCTATCTCGACAACGGTTGATTTCCGGCCCCATGTTTATTGGACATTTGTAGCTTCTTTTGGCCAGTACTTTTCATGTGTGAATTATTGACCATCACTTCTGTTACATCCTGTATACTAAACTAGTTTCCTAACCTTTCTTTATGTCTAGAGGCGTAGCTGTAAAATATCAAACAAGTAGTATTTTATTTAAAATTTTTTAAGTATGCCGTGCAAAAGGCCCGAATTTCGCTAGGGAGTTGGCCGTGTGTTCCTGTCGTCACTAGTCGATGTCCCTGTGTGAGACTTAAAATTAAAAATAACTTACGCAGTGCCTATCTCAACGCAATCAACATATTTCATCATTAAAATAAAAACGCGGAAAAAAATTTGGGCGAAAATATAAATTACTGGTATATTTTGATTTTCTGGATACGGTTTCTGACGTAAAAGCGTTTAAACAGAAATTAATATCCTGCGAAGGAAGTTACTTGCCACATAAAGCAGATGTAACTGAACGACATTGTGACAAAGTTGTGTAGTATACTGTACACCATAGGTTATATTTTAAGTGTGTTTTGATTCCTCAGCTTTACTGAGAGCCTCTGTTACTACGAATATTCATTCATAATAGAGTCGGTTTGAAAATTTTTGGTTACAGTCCCAATTAATTTTAATTTAAACATTGACAACTGCAGCTGTCTGTCCTCGGCTCAAGTTGCCGCACATGTAGCACAGCCTTTTCTGTCGCATCTTAGCTGCAACGAGGCAACTGGATTTGCCAACTCCAGTTTGAGTGACCCACTATAGCAAGACTGGCCAGAGTAAACTAAGCGGTACCCTCTGTAACATGAAATCACCTAGAATATTATATACTACCAATTATTTCACGTGTTTTTTCTCCAGATTGCTAGACTACTGCGAATAAGTTGGATGAAATAATTATGTACCAATGCCATGACCAGAACTGAAGGCAATGGCTACCTCATAAAAACGTGGCAAAACAGGTTTTGTACTTGAATCTTATAACCAGATAAGTTACCTCGATTATTACCCCTAGCCAAATTTTTTGTTCATTTGAGACCTTCAGGTTGACGGTGCGTGACCATCTTTAATCTTATCCTCGCTGCAAATTTTTCAGAAGGCATATCGACTTTTTTCCGCCTTTAAACATGATTGGAAGTTAACAGGCATATATATCCTGTGCTAGTAGATGAAAGATAAAAAAATAATGCAATCCTTGTTATGTTCCAGCCAATTTCGGATAATTTGAAAGAAATTTGGTATCTAACTGTGCAAAAATATGTAGTACACTATTTTTCAGAGCATGAAAGGTCAGGGTGTTGATATGCCGCGTGATAAAGATGTAGCGGGGAAAACAGTAAAAACAGAAAATGGTCGCGCACCATCCCCCTTAAGGCATAAACTTACTTAAAATATTTTGTTGGAGGAAAGCAATATTCCACAATAAACACACCATAAGTCACTAAAAAATTTCTAACATCCATTATTGTTTTCCAGAGGAACCAACTACTGCATTTGGAAGTGAGAATTCCGTAAGTAGTAATGACGTGACTGACATATTCACCAGTACATTATTATTGTCCTGAATGTCTAAACTGTTTGTAATTTGCAGCATTTATCCTGCGGATAGACCTGAGAGCTAATGTCAACTCCGAGTCAATTTATACCCTCAAATTTAATAATTTCTTGGTATTGATTATCGAACATACATATCTTGGTGCGTAGACTGTTCAGAGTAAAGCATGTGTTGCATTCTTTTTCTCTACACGATTCACAAAAATATCGTATGCGCCAATGTACCCCTCGCACCTATGTAAGCCCTTTTTTCGACGACAGGTTTAGGAAATTATATTTTTAATGCTTCCGATCATCAGAGTCGAAGCATAAGCTTAGTTGGCAACATAAATTGTAGCATGGAACGCCTGCTTCCACAAGCTGCTTGCCGTGAAACTGTAATATTTGTTGTGGAAATATAAATTTATTTTAATTGACAGAAGTATTCTGAAAGAATGATCATCTTGGCATAGTATCTATGACATTTTGTTGAAACAAAATAAAGCATGAACTTTGCAGCCAAAAGAAATAATAACACACAATTGATTTCACTGACTGCCTGTCTGGATTCCTACGCCTGCAAGGTTGTGTGCGTGGATCCGTGCCAAGTCACCTGCACTGTTGCCAAGTCTCCTGAATACGCCGCTACCTTTATTAAAGTAGTTTGCTGACTTCAAATTCAAGTTATCTGCGTTAACCGCACCCCTATTTTGGGTATCCAAATTTTGGAAAATAAAGTGCGCAGGGAACATGGGTGAATATCGGTACAATGAAATTGTATGATTATTGTATACCATTTGTTTCACAGCATGGTACTTAGTATCATTATAATTTAACACTTTTGTTGCAGATACAAAAAAAATCAAGGAAGCCATCTCGTAGGGATGTGGATACAGCCAGCTTTTTTACAGTGCAAATTGTTTATGTAGAACAACTTGATCAGGATTCCAAATCTACCAGAAGTACATCATTATCCCCAGATAGACTGATGAACAGTCCACTGAAACAACAACTCTACATTAATCTTCGTAATATCAAAACTCAACATGCTGCAAAAACAAAACTGCTGCAACAGAAGACTAGGAGACCGTGCAGGCAAGTTTCCAACTTAAGTAATATAATAGATACTCTAAAACAAAAAAATAAAAAAAAAAAGCTGATGATATTGGAAGAATAGGATGTTTTAAAGTGTTTGGGAGGTTATAATAGTGAACTTTTGAAAAGGCAGGTCGCAAAGGCAAATCACACAAAATTGAGAAAGACTTATTCTTCTGAGCTGAGGGCATTTGCCTTAACTCTTCATTATCACTCCCCTAGATCATATTACTATATCAGAAAACACTTCAATTCTTGTTTGCCAAATCCCAAAACTATTTGCAGATGGTATAAATGTGTGAATGGTGAGCCAAGTTTCACTGCAGAGACCTTCAGATCTATACAGTTTAGGGCAAATCAGGAAATGCATCAAGTTTTGTGCGCTCTTTTGTCAGACGAACTGGCTGGAATACAGCAATTGAATTTGAATGCCAGAAGTATTACGGGTTGGTTGACACTGGCACAGGTGTAGATAGCGATGACAAAGTAGTTGCTAGGAAAGCTCTGGTTTTCGTGCTTGTTGCAATAAATGCGCCGTGGAAAACCAGTAGGACATTTTCTGGTGATTGGCATAACATCTGAACAAAAAGGAAATTTAATTGAGCAGTGCCTTCTCATGGCTTTGTAAAGTGATGATGCAGTTGTTTCTTTGACCTTTGATGGTTCAGCTGCTAATTTCTCTGTGGGAAAAGCATTTCGTTGTCAGTTAGATCCAGAGAGACCACTGATGACATAGTTGATTCCTTCTGGTTATGAAAACCACATAGTTGTGTTTCCAGATCCTTGTCGCATGGTCAAATTAGGTAGAAATTATCTTTCAGAAAAAAAAAAAGAGTTCAGCACTGCAAGTGGTAAAACTGTTTCGTGGCAATATGTTGTTAGACTCCGTGAAGTTCAAGAGACTGAAGGTCTCAATTTAGCCAATAAAGTCAAGTCATCAAACATCCATTTTCAAAATCAAAAAATGAAAGTACGTTTAGCAATACAAGTCCTTAGCTCAGATGCAGACGCTTTAGATATTTTGAGAAATGTGTCGAAGCTTCCAGGTCCTCAGGGTTCAGCAGCTACCAGTCAGTTTATTAGACTAATAAATGACTTGTTTGATATCCTTAATTCCAAGAATATGAAAAGTTTTGACTTCAAACAACCGTTGCACGAGGGTAACAATGTTCGCATGATGCAGTTTTTGCAAACAGCGAAATTATATCTGATGAATTTGAAGGTAAATAATGTGAAGGTTATTCATTCCGACAGAAAAATAGATTTCCTGGGTCTGATTATTTGTATTGAAAGCCTAACACAGTTGTACAGTGATCTTTACGGTGCAAATGTTAAGGTTTTGAAATTCATACCTGTTTTCAAATTGTCTCAGGATCATCTAGAATTCATTTTGGGGGTCATAAGGATGCATGGTGGTTGTAACAACAACAATACGGTCAGACAGTTCAGGTCAGCATACAAGAAGACTTTGTTACATATGGAATCATTAACTGGAAATGCCATCCCTCTTGAAGAAATGTTGATCCTTAATTGCTCTACGGTGAAAAAAATAAATATGTCGACATCAAAGAACAAGTTCTGTGAAGCTGAAGACAATCGTTCTCCATGTTTTGGGGGAAACTATGGTCGTAAGGCCGACAAAAGCGAGTATGACTATCGGGAAATAATGTATACGAACACAAAAATTTAGAGAATCCTATCGATAGGTACGTTGTGGTATTATCTCTGTTATCGCGGGTATGTACTGTGCATATATTATTATGTTTGTATAAAACATAATTATTTTTTAAAGAACAGTGCTGAATTTCATTCTGCAAGTATAACACGCTGTACAATTCTGTATTGTTCGTTTAATCTGGAACAAACAAATTTGAAACGACATACTCTTTAGTAGCCTGCTAACAGTATCGTGTGAGCTAATGGAGTCGGTCCTTTATGAGCCCATAACACAAAACCAAATATAATTACGTCTATTTTTTTTGCGATTTTTTCATTCCTTAATCTTGTAATATCATACTTCACAATAGCCCCTAATTTATTAAAACCGTTGGTATAATTATTTCATGATGTTCAGTTTATGTAACTATACAGTGACAACAAAGCTATCGAGGAAAGTTTATTTAATTTAATTTGTATCTCAGGTGACTTCTTGAGTTCAATTTTATACTTGGTCTTGTCTTTAAAATCATTGATCCATATACGCACGGTAAATAGTAGTCTGGTCCCCGAACAATACATGTATTTACAATAATTAGCTTTGTTATGTATGACGGTCAGCCATACATGGATAACGCATTTAAAACAGTCACGAGTGGGCCGTTGCAGAATAAGAAACTGCTGCACAGAAACTTCGCAGATGGTCAGGTCTCTTTCTTACGGACCAGTCAGACAGGTTCTCTCAGGTGTAAACGTTGTAAATATTGATGAACACAGCCTGAAGTAACGTGATATTTCCCCTTTGTAATTTTATTTTATGTCAAGAGTAATAATTTATTACACTTCTATAATGGATTCTACACTCTACCTACATCATTGTACACTTCTGATAAAGAAAATCATGATTTACTAAATATTTCTTTGCTGTCTTTTATGCTAATAATACCCCAATATAAAATATATTTAATAAATGAGAATTTACATATTTAAAGTTATGACCAATATATATTTTTTGTTAAGACGGGGTCTACCTCCGTATTGAATTTTCCATTTACGAATTACCACATAATGTTCATTGAAAATAAAAAAATTAATTAATGTGTTTTTACGTTATTCAAGGGTTTCGTACTTCACAAAAATGTTATTCTCATTGACTAATTATGGCTATGAAACTAAGACCTTCAATTTATGATTTAAAAATAATATTGGACTAATTATTTTATAATTTGGTCAGAAGTAACGAATTTATATGTTCATCACCATATATTCTATTTTACTGCATAACTGTAAGCATATGTATTGAATAAACGTATCTTATCCTCGTAAATAATCTAAAATCGAGTAATACCAACATGTATAATGATGCCCCACCTTAAATATGACGAAGATGTTTAGATTACCAAAGAAGTAAGAACTGACCTAAGCGATATTAAGTGCCTCACATCATAAGAGCCTTTGATTGACGACAATGATGGAAAGAAACTCAAACCCACACTATAAGAACTGTATGTAAAAGATACAAGATGTATGTCATAGTTCAGCACACTTGTGTAAATATACCATAATTTTATTGTAAAATTATTTGTTGGTTAAGTACTTAGAAAAAATTAGTAGTCTATCAAAATCGTACGTTTGTTGGAAAATATACAGTTGTACTTTAATCAAATCCTCTCGAATGTATTTTTCTGGAATATAGTGAATATCTGAGTTATTCTAAATAAAGAAAATTATGTCACCGAACTATAAATTGAATATATATAGTCTTAATTAAAAAAGAAAGGCACGTCCACGCAGTTTTTACCTCAAAATTTATACTGTTACAAGTTTAAGACGAACTTTTCATGTGGGCTATTCCCATGAGTTATTTTGGGATAGAGGTCCTATAATTAGAAATAAAAGAGTTGAACTAAATTATTGATTTACTAGCTCACAAAGCTTACAAAAACACAAAACAGCAATCAACTATAACTTTCACACACAATTAGTTATGCACACAATTACTACTGTGTCACAGACACGTTAATTAACTTTGACAATTAAAGCACAAAAAATTTCTACCATCAATTAATTAAACACTACAAATCGCAATAAAATTCAGTCATATACCCAATAAACAGTCTCTCAAATAGTGACAGTGTACAACGTTAATAGTCCGCAGTGGTGATGAATCGCCATGTGCTGCGCAGCACCCCGAGTGCACAGCTGTCTTCACTCTTGAGGTCTTCGGTTCGACTCCCGTCGCGCACTTCCTCTTCGCTTGTCAGCCCGCCGCAGCAGTCCTCTTGTTTCGCCCAACACTGCTCCGAAGGTAGCCGCCTGCCGCCTCACAGTAGACTCTGACGTCACCAAGATGTCTTCACCAGTCTCTCTCCACAAGCATAGCACCTTCCTCTAGCACTACCAATAGCGAACTCCCCCCAAATGTGCCGATTATACGCTTTTATACTCCGGCCAAACTCCAGGGGTTCCCCGAATTACATGGGTCTAAACTTAGACATTTCGTCATGTTTCGTATGTGATTTGAGTCACGTAGGCCGCCCTCGTAGGGTTAAGACACAGTTGGGACAGGTATCTATGACGTAGCTTCGACGTGACTTCCATCACGTAGCCGCCCAGCCTATGATTCATGGGCCAGTTCACAAAGTGTTAGGAAACAGCCGCCGACCACAGGCCTCCAGGTACATGGCATGCAACAATACATATAAAATTATTTGTTTGAAAGGTAGTTAATAAGTTCAGTGTCATGATCTGGATAAAATAAATATTTAAAAGTTATTTTTTTCCTTACTACAGGTACGAAACATAAGGTAACATCGTGTAATTTCCAAACATATACTTTGTATTACTTTGAACAAGAACAACATTTGTAGTTTTACAAGATATTTCTTTGCTAACTGCGTCTCCAACTACTTCCTTGTAAAAGTGAAAAAAAAAAAAAAAAAAAAAAAAAAAAAACTTTAAGCGGGCATACCAAAATGAGAATTAAAAAATACTAGGGGTTCGAAACTGACGCTGTAACGTCCAAGAATCTATCTCCTACTCTGCAAGGTTGGTTATAGCTAAAATGGAAGAAACAGTCCATGATGAATATTGACACAATATTTCCTCTTCCGACATCAGAGTAATTTAAATAGATACAGCAGTGTTCAGTTCTGTTTGGTCGATCAAGAGTATTCGTAACGTGGTGAGGCGTGTTTCAGGGGTACCTTCAAACACACACAATAAGTCCACATTTCAGCGAACATCGCACTGATTCAAGTTATTTTTATAAGATCAAACTAATTATATTTACAATTTTAAAAAAGTGCGTTATTTACAAGGGGTTATAAATTCAATTTTAATAATTTACTCTGATTAGTAAAATGGTGTAAATGTACGCATATTTAGCTGATATTTTCTAGGTGATAAATATGAGGAGGTTAACCACTAGTCATGTTGAACGTCAATAACTACTTATATAATTGGACGAATAGTGCCCATAGGGTTATTACATGCTTATCGCTTGAACCGTTAGAAGCCAATGGATAGTTGACTGTGGTCAGTGCGGATGGAAGTGTGGATAACACAAGGCATAGCACTTGTTCCAGCAATACATAACTACATCGATTAACACATAATTATCATGTGTCACCAGCAAATGTCTGGCTGTGTACCTAACATTAAATTGCATAATTGGAATATGATTTGAGTTCGTATCTCGAAAACGGCTGCGTTCAGAGGAAAAACGCATGACGTCATATTGTTGTAAATGATAAGTAGATAACTTAGCCACGTAAAAAAACAAATAATACATTTTGGTACCAAATTTTTACATAACATATGTAACACCCTCCTTACTCTTAGTTATCATGAATAGCGGATGCCATTGGAGACCATTTTTCCTGTTTTGTACTTTGTACTTTAAAATGCGGTATCAAAAAACTCAGACCTATATTGTTCATTTAGGCAGCATTCCTTCCAAAAAAACTAATGGTTCATTTACCAATTTCAAGGGAGGTTATACCTCTTAGGAATAGGTTTAGCCTACATGACATGTATGTATTTTCGATCTTTTTATTATGACGAACCATCTGCCGAAGTTTTTCGGTAGAGATCAGCACCACCTTGTGTGTGTTTATATATATATATATATAGCCATGTTAAAACAGTTTTTAATATTTTTGCTAAACATTTTATAAACAAAATAACCACAGTGTACTTAAGTCTGTTCATAGCAGTTTTCCAACATTTAATGCATTGTCTCATGCGTTGTGTAATGTTAAGCTCCGAGAAGAATTAATATACCCATCTAACTTGTTATAGCACGCATCGCCTTCTTTCGCCCAAAATTAAAAAGATGTAGCAAAAAGATAACAATTTGTATGATAATTTTTTGTCGGACGAAAAATGAATTAAATACCATACTCAGTTGTATGTGCTATACTCAAGAACATTTAATTTCAAAATTTTCAAGCACATCTTTGAGAGAAACTTTCATGTATTGGTCTGAGAAAGTATTCAATAAAGTAAAAGAAATAGTTTCGTGAATCAGTAAAACTATTTTGTTTGAGCATGTTAAGTTTACATAGTAAAAAACGTTCTAGCGAAATGAGCGCTGAATCACACGGAAAAATAAAATCATCTCGGACTCATGGCATGATCATTATGTTATGTTTTGGGAAAGATTATTGAGTTGGAATGGACTTTCAAAATAAATTTTCATACACACACAAGCCAAAACCTTGAGGAAATGAGATTTTATACGTGTGTTTTCCTACTTCTCAGCTTGTCGTTAGCCACTCATTATCATCACTCTTCGTGAGCGATTCTGAAAAAAAAAAAAAATAATAATAATGTAGTATCAGGAAAAAACAGGACGCAAAAAATCGTTCAGTAGTCGACCTTCATAGTCCGAGGTCGGTAAGACGTGGTTACCTGCTGGCTGTAAAATCCGTGTTTGAATTCTGAGAATGCCAATTATAGATGCAGCATTCGGGAAGTTTTGAAACTCTGTCACAATTTCCCATCTTAACGTCATAACGCCGGAGACGTTAAGTTCGATGTAACAAGCTTTCCCTGTTGAATAAACGATGTGTAATTTGCGTCATCGCCACATCAGCCTTTAAAAAAGTACAGAATCCTCAATAAGAACGCATATGTTAAAAATGTTTCCGTATATTTATGACGAGTGTTAACAGTCGTAGTGAAATTGTCTGCTGTGGATAAATGACATACAACACAGTATTAAATATTGTTTCATTGATTATATTGTATGTACAAGGCTGCCTACACCTATACGTGACACACGTCTGTGAGTTCACACTAAGATTACCAACTGTCTCGTATTATACGGGATTTTCCGATAGATTGTGAAAGAATTATTCCGCTTGGATATTGTATGGGTCGACACATAATTAAACCAATTTAAACTATCCTTCCCAAACATAATAAATACACTTTTGTTATTTACTACATCAAGAAATTATATAGTATAATTTAAACTTGACACAGAGGCTCAGTGTAATAGCCTACCAGTGTTGAAAACAAACATGTGTGTACAATTACGCCATCAAAATCAAAAGTTGTAGTGTCGTTTAGTAAATATTCGAGCCCAGTACTGAGGGAAACAAGGGTACCTGTGATGACGTGCAATAAAAGAGTAGCAAATGTAAAATTGACTATTGTAGATCATCGGCTACAGTGCATTATTACTGGAAAGGCAGACATGTGAAGACCTCGAGCTCATTAGAATACTAGAAACTGTATATACCAATGATGCCTTTTCTGATGGTATCTGGTGTTTGGAAGTATTCTTGCATGACATAGATTTGGTTGATAAAACACAATTAAAAATTTACCCACCTAGGAAAATACAATATCCCCTTAGAGATAAAGTGATGGAAGAATTGGACATAGTGTTAGAAAACAAAATTATTTAACCAATTATTGAACCTACTTCCGCTCTTTCATCAATGACCGTGGAATGTAAAAATGGCAAAGTTCGTATATGTATTGATCTGATAGATATAAATAAAAATTTGTAGCGACGGCACTTCCTTCTCCAGTCAATTAATATAGCAACACGCCTCAGAGGATCAAGAAACTTCACATTGTTGGACTGTACAAAGTAATTCTGGCAACTGAAAGGACTTCAAAATATCTCACATTTGCTACTCCACATAGAAGATATGTATGTAAGCGAATACAATAGGTCCAGAAGTATTCCAGAAATTTTTGAGAAAAATCTGAAGGACGTAAAGGGCGCAGAGTGTTCTATGGATTTTATATTAAGTCAAGTCTCAAATGAATAGAAATTAAATGCCATCGCCGAAAATGTAATTAACAAACTGAAACAAGCTGGATTAAAACTTAATCCGAATTAGTGCATAGTCTGAAAAAATAGCATTTCATTCCTTGGACATGTTATATCTAGTGAAGGAATGTCATCTGATCCTGTAAATGTAGAGGCCATTGAAAGGATAAAAAGACATACACTAGTGTAAGAACAGCAAAGATTTCAGGGTATGATAACATATCTGGCCAAGTTCGTCCAAAATGTGACGTAACTTTCGGCTCCAATCCGGATTTTATTACCAAAAATAAGTAGCTTGATATTGGAGTCATGCACAAGACAGTGTATTCAACAAGCTAAAGCCTGAAATCACCTCCAGATGCGATTTGTCATTCGGTAGGATTTGTGCTCATACTTAACTGGTATTCTGTGCACATAAATCTCTAACCAAAGCACAGTTAACTTCAGCCAAATAAAAAAGTCTTTTGCCATTTTGGTAGCATTCAAGAAATTTCACGAATACATTTGGGGAAATAAACACCTACATATCGAATCTGACCATAAGCCATTATAAGTAATTTCCAAGAAACCAGTTTATAATGCGCCTGCCAGACTGCAAAGGATTTTACTTAAAATTTTGCATATATAATTCCTCTGTGACTTATAAGAAAGGATCAGAATTATGCATTGCAGGTTTTGAGCCGAAACCTTAGTCGTCTGTGGCCGAGACTGTGACATGCTCCAGAACCTGAACAAATTCCGCCATACGAAGTATGTGTTCTAATTCCTGCGACTAAAGAGAGAGTCAGATAATTGAAAGAAGGGATTAACGATGGTGAAGAACTGCTAAATATACGTCAATCCATTCTTAATGAATGACCAGAAAATTGTGCAAGCCTACCAGACTCTCTCAAAAATATTGGACTTTCAGAAAAGTGCTAGCTATATCTAATGATGTCATTTTCTAAGGGACATAGACACTAATTCCAATAGCTATGATGGCATTGGAGTTTTTACATCTGTATCGTTCTCACAAATGAATGCTTGGCTCTTTGAATCTAGAAGACTGCAAATTTTCTGGCCAGGAATAACTAAGTATACTGTGCATTATATGCAGAAATGTACAACTTGTCGTAAACTGCAAAGGGATCCTAAAGAATGCCTTGGCGAAGAAGAAATTTCCTATAAACCATGGATGTATGTCTCTTCTAATTTAATTCATTGTAAGGGAAAAGATTAGTTGATCGTTGCCGATAGTTAGATAGATAGCTGAAGAAGTACAGCCAGTGCCTAATTAACGTGCCTATAGAGTTGATACACCTCGTGGAAGGTACAGAAGGAACCCGTGTTTTAAACCAAGGGAGTCAATCTTGCCATAAATGAGCAGTCAAGTGGAAGAATTGGAGGAATATGAGAAATAGGACGGAATCTCAAAGTCACTATTCCAGACAAGTCAGCCGGACTCAAGTAGCAGCCCTCAGGACGACTTCTGTGAATCCAGTGACAAATTGAATAATGCAACATCATTTAAGAGAAAACGTTCAGAAAGAAAATTAATTCCCCCAATTAGACTAGACTTGCAAGAAGCAAGTTATTAGTGTGTTTGTCTTCCAGGGTCTAAAATAGAAAGGGGGATGTACATGAGTTTGGCAACACGTGTCAACAAGACACACATACAGAATGGATTACATCGAATATACTGTATTATTGATGTAGTAAGAAAAGATAAAAAGCAGTCATCATTGTATAATTACTGTTACTAACTAACTGGTGGTAAATATTACAAGTAAGGTATGAACATTAATTTATTCAATAGTTCCACGTCATGCCGCTAGGTTATTTATACACACTTACCTTTGTAATTAGTACAGAACTGCCTGGTATTAAAGTCTGTAGTATTTGGTTTGGTTGTTTAGCACCTAAAGAAAGACTCGAAGCACAGTACATGCTGTTGTGTGCATCGTGATGCTCAGGCCAATTTCCCTCCTTCCTCGTCTTCCAAGACAGTTTAGTTTCCTTTGGCTTAGTTAAAGAAAATTACAATAATTCTTTGTTAGGTTAGGAAACTACAATAAAATTTTATTTGTGACGCAACTTCTCACACATGTGACACATGGAGTAGTGGCGCATGCGCAAGGTCTCGTCTACTTGTAGTATGGCCTTTCTCTAGGCGCTAGTTTGAAGTACATTAAAGAAAAACAAATATAAATTTCAATGAAAATTTCTTTCAATGGAAGGAACACAGTTCTCTGTAGTAGTAACGTTACGAATAGTACAATTAACTAAACATAGTTAATTCCTAAAACGTTACCTATGTAAAAAAATACTATTCCTTGTCTACAAGTAGCAAGCTTGTCATAAAATTGGAAAAGCTACTTCATCAATAAATTTAATACGAAACTATAGTTTTTAACTATCTCAGAGGTTAACATTTAAGCATGGTTAAGGTTAGTTTTAGTTCAGGTTACGAAGATTGTACAATTTCTTGTGAACGAGTTTGGCAAGGAGCAAATTTCGCATCTAGTAACGGTGATATCTACAAGGGAGTTATTTCATGTTGGTTCTTATGGGGAGAACTTGTGTGTGAAACCGAACAACGCCGAAGGACGATGTTATCTCTAAGTGCTAGTATGATATAGCGCCTTTACTGATACCAGCGTTATTAGCGCCAGAAATTTCCCTTGTCAAACTAAAAACTTTTAGCTTTCTAATCTGAGGATAATTAACCAAAGTACAGTGAAACCCACACACTGGGTTCCTTATGGTCACTGCTGTGTTTATATTAACAAACTGTAGATGGACACACGTTGTCTGAAAAGAAATATCAACAAAAATGTATTGAAAGTGTTCACAGCAGCATTCACACCTGCTTAACACGTAAAATAAATTTGCAAGCGAATTGTATTCGTAAGTAACTACTTAAACGACTATAATGTAAGGCCAGAGAGGCATACAATGCGTACGTAGTGCTGCAAAGTACGACGCAGACTGGAGAAAGAAGTGACCGTGACATTGGTGAACATTTGTTGTAAAGTGCACATCAATGACTCAGATAACCCATATAGGCTACGTTATGCGAGAAAGAATGATCAGGAAGTCGGAGGCACATCAAACTCTGATAATGGTTCTCCAAGCCAAGTACTTCCCGTAGGGTCTGCCGGGGTTCTGATTCAGTGCTTGCGTCAAGGCTTCCTTCAGCAGCAAACTTCAATGAGTACAATGCAGTGGACATCTGTATAGCCCTAACTGTCAGACTACGCAGCCAGATTACAGTAAACGAATGTGATATATACCTGAAAGCAGCCACCGGAACGAGCAAGCATATTGTGGTGTACTGTATCCTGTCGATTCGGTTCATACTGTTCCGGAATGAGCGGTAAATCACATGGATGGTAGAGAACGCATGAAGAAACCTTATTTTTCAGTGAACATTTGTCTGGAAATGACACCCTGCTAAGTTTCAGGGGCGAAGATTAGTGCGCAAATTTGAATTCCACACGCTTCGAGGCGCCAGTCTTGAGGCTGAGAGGAGGAACTAGTCAACCAAGCGTATACAAGGGTATTGCAGGTTGCCGGTTTTCTAGGGGCGTGTGAAGGTAAAACTTGCTTATACTCTTAACATGAACAAGCGCCTAGATACCTGAAGCCCGCAATACCCGTGTTTACACTCGTCTGCGCTCGCTCATTATCCGTGGATTCAGAAATTCATCGGTGCATCCACCGGTCTATAACGGACGCTCGTAAATGATTGATGTTTTGCTGTCAACCGGTTGAATCGATGTATCCCATGAAAATCCGGTGAGTCTGGTGGATGTGCACAGGAACTTCCACCGCGTTTTTTTTAACACAATCTCGCATAAAACGTTTGAAATAACTTAAATAATATTCGAATGTCAGATTAAAGAAACCAAACTTACAATTTGTTCCATTTGAAAATTGTTTGTATTTTGTAATATGTACAGTACGTATTACAAAATTAAATGACTTATTTAATTTGTAAATTTAAACTAAAAACTGTAAAATTTTTAAATGTTGTATTAAAGTATTCAGTTTGAATTATTATCGCTGTGTAATGTTAAATAGCATTAATAGATACATTACATTTCATTTTCAACAGAAAATTAAAAAGAAAAATTTTAAAAATCATACAATGTGATGTTCACGAATGGTCTCAACCGGTGAATTACAAAAAAAAAAGGGGGGGGGGAGCTTTTCAGTTACTTGGCGGAGCGCGCGGAATTTAAATTTTCGTACTTGAGTTTTATCAAATCAACTTTGCAGGGTGGCATTTCCGGGGTAAATGATCACACACAAATAATGTTTCTTTTTGCGTCCACTGCCATCCATGTGATCGCTAATTTCGGAACAGCATGCAAATTCGAAAGCCTGCAAGGTGCACTTCGAGCTTCAAGCGTTGATGGTTCTCGCTCTAAGGAACTCTCCTGAAGTGAAGTGAATGTGTATACACAGTCCTCTGACAAGCAGACGTCGTAATGTCAACAAAGCAGACACTGTCATACCAGCTGACGTGTTCTAACATTCTGCTAGCACTCGAGACGAAAAATGACACAGTATGAGTGTTTGTCATCCATTAGCATCAGCACGTTTAGTGGTTCAAGATTCGTCTTGTCATCTTCACTAAACTGCTTCGCTTCCACGCTCGCTCCACTGCCAGACCTTTATGCCCTTACACCTTTAATGGGCCCATTCATGTCAACGACTCCTCTTGGCTTCAGAAGGAACGTTTGTAGCTCACTGACGACGGGCATGTGAACATGTTATGTACACCTGAAGACGTTTATCCACAATATGTTTCGAAACGTTACTGGAGATGATGGTGCTTGCTGCGTCTTAGCGAGTACAATCATTCTTAAATTGTAATAAGTTTTTATGTAGTGCTTTATATTTTCTATTAGGTACGGTTTATTAGCTTACATCCTATAAAATGATGCAGTTTTCTCAATATGAGTACACAACAGTGGATTTTTGGCACACGGTGCGATATATACTCTTATTAGTTCTATTGTACAGTTATGTAAATACATTACGTTTTCAAACTGTTTTCCTACAATAGCGTTTATTAATGGTTCGAAAAACTCGCACATGCAGTTAACATGATTATGGAATACGTACATATCTGAGTATAAGATTAAACTACCTAAAATTCTAACGTAATGTTATGAGGCTGCAATTGAAATTTTTTTAAATCATAAGCTTGGCGAGTTATTAACTTATTTTTTTATTAATTCTAACATATTGATTTACAACATAACTCCCCCATTGATCTTTCAAAGGCTTAGGATAATGAACGTCAGTTTGTAAAAGTTACAATTTATTTAACCCTATTCTCTTCTCGAATTCAAATTGACGGTTTTCAGAACAAGCGTGTAGAGAGCGCTATGAATATGGTGAAATGATACGGCGTTCAAAGGCAGAGAAAATGGCGAGCAGATAGGTGAAGGTAAACAAGAGAGCTTCGAAATAACACGTCTGTAACTGACAACGTTCCCCTCTCTTCAGGATTAAAATCCGGTACCCGCATATTGAAACCCTAACAGCAACGACGGAGAACAAGCGCACTTCTATATTTCGTTACCAACATGACAAACCTCCAGCCACAATTTCCTTTCAAATTAAGTTTTCAGTACTGTAACAACAATTTATATGATTTTAGTAACATGATTTGTGTGTGTGCCAAATCACCACTCTTCTTCCTCGCCGAAACAGGTTCGGTTCCCGTTGTTTGTTGCTTCCGATTGTCACATTTGGAAAGATAGCGTGTGTTGTCGTTGACCGGTGGATTTTTATCTTGTACTGTATGCTCTTACATCCTTGCGTACGTGATTCAATTTGATCTAATTATTTAAATTTTTATTATCATGTAAATGTAGTGCATGCTATACTTAAATACCTTTGAATAGGGACAGTTCATATTATTTAAATCATATTTTTATTTAAAAGTATGTTTAATTTAATAAACAACGGTACCATGCTTTCTTTGCGTCTGCATAGCTCGAGAAAAACTGAAATAAAAAGAGCAGTCTGTTTTGCGCGAGAAAAACGTGAACCGCCATGTTGATGTCCCTGTGACGTCACGATACTGTGCACTTTATTGTACGTAACACGAAATCTACAGCAACATACGTTCATGTCATGAAATTGTGTTAAATAAAGTAGTTTATGAGGTAAAAACGAGTATGGCTGGAACTCTAGAAGAGTATAAATGTGTAAAGTATTTCCTTTGCGCAGCAATAAAGTGCGATTTACTCCGAATAAAATCTTAACTGTAGGGCCGTCTCGCAAACCAAGGAGGGCTGCATAGTTTAAGGCCATGGTCTTTAGTTAATACTTTTTAGAGATATTAATTTTTACGCCTAAACGAGAGCAGATATTAAAAATCTGACTGGCAGTTTTGTTTAAATCCGTCTTCTCTATATTGACTGATTCTTTCAAGGCAGTAATTACCATGGTTTTAGGTAATTTTGTAACTAACTAAAATCTCGTTGATTGACGTTTTAGCCGAAACCGTAGAATTTCTTGTTTGAAAAAATTAGCTGTCACGGAAAATACCATTTTAAACAAATCTGTTCTTGTTTATGATTAAACTAATAATTGTCGCAAAAAAACAGTAGAAACTAAACTAACTTATAACTAAAACGTCGCAATGAGTGAGAGCTACTAATACCTTGCCGTCTTCACTCTTTCAAAGTCGACGTCAGAGAAATCTCCGATGTAACTAACAAATCTGCAACCACGCGTGCCTTAACAACGGGCGAATTTCCAGAGCTAGCTTTTACGTAACTGGGTACCCTACATTTTATCAGTTTTTAAAGTCCGTGAAAAATTCCAATACACACAATAGTGCCTGGTGGGCGACGATTAACCAAAAACAAGGCTACATCATAAATGTGTCAGCCAATAAGAACGCGTTTTCAATGTTAACGCCGGCGTTTTAAAATTTGGCATATTCAAAACTGAGTAATTTGAAAATTATAATGTTCACGGATATATTTCTTTGCCTTGCTATATTTAGTACCGAGATAATTAGGAAGAATCATGTAAATGTAAAAAAACTTTATGTAGGGATTTTCCATATTGGGGTAAATTATTTAGAGGAATATTATTGACTTACACCAGTGCAATGCTGTGGTATAACATATTGTGATTTGTGATTTGACGCAATTCCTCACCGGAATGATAATGTTTCATTTTGTTTATGTATGTGTTGACATCCAAGTCGGCTAGTTTTTCCTTTATTTTTTTTTGTCTCGCTATTGGTTTTCTGGGACGACATAACACTTCAGTTGTGTACGTCAATATTATTATACTTAATCATACTTATATACACTTGCCAGAATTTTTTTTTATCCAAACTATTTGAACAGATTATTTTTAAGTATTCAATTTAGTGTGATATTCCTTCACTTATATCCAAAGTAAATACGTAACGGTTTGTATGGGCGGGTTTCTCGAATGTCAGAATCTACTGTTTAAACTTACATCATCAACAACTAAATATTCTGTCAGAGAAAACATTACGCCAATAAACTTCTACGAGTATTCATGTAATAAACATGTCTGCAAGAGTTTGCTGTGAAGTCCAGCAAGTGACTGAACACAGTGGGTGCAAACACAGTACATAAATAGACGAATAAATAAATTATTCAGGAATTTAAAACAACGAAATCAGTTTCTTCGTTTGAAACTTGTAATTTTTTTCTCGGCGTGAATTTCGTTTCCTGAATTTTTATATTTTGGAATACATACATACAGATATGTGTGTGTGTGTGTGTGTGTATATATATATATATATATATATATATATATATATATATATATATATATATATATATATATATATATATATATATTAAAATTTGAAATACAGGAAAGAACGAAATGGACTACATTGAATTAAAGCTTTCATACTACTATATTGTACGAAATTATTATGCTCTGGATACAAAAAAACACTCCCAAAAAATCAGGAACAGACCACTATTAAAATGTGAAAAACGACCCAGTTGAGTTAAAGTAATTGCGAACATTACGTTCAAATACCAAAGTTTTCCGTATTCGAAAACAGGTTTCTTTCCCGATAATTGACAGGTGTACTGTGAGAACATCAAGAAGTTCTCTTTCATGAAAAAGATTTAATGTGCCGGTAAATATAATATGGTTTACGTTGTTCTATTTCGCACAGCATAGTTTCATTCGAAGGCAAAACCATTATATCGAACTTTTTCACCGTTATTATTAACCAATAAATTCGGCTTCTTGACATTTTAGTATCAGAGGTGGTCACGCAGTATCTTTATTTTTGCTAGTACGTCATAAAATTATAACGTCACAGCTGAAAGTCTTATAGCAGCAAGTAGTAAAAAAAACAGCATTTTAGTTCGGTGACTTGCGCCTAAATTTATGATGTATCGATACGCATGAATAGTCTTAGGTACTTGACACGGTAAATACGTCTAGCCAGGTGGAGCCCTTAGCGATAAATAAAGCTTAAAGTGTGTGTATATTTACGGTTTCAGTAAATGACAACTGAAGACTGTAAATAACTGCTTGGTAATACACCACACTTCATAAATCATCTTTGACAAATATTGTAGAAATATATTTGTAAGAATTACGACAGTAAACTTTCCCCGCGTGTGTTTTCAAGACAACTACACTTGTGTAATAATGAAAACATGCTTTGGCTATGTTCGTCACAACCTATTGCAGCGGCAAGTGTGCTTGTTTCTCAGTGACTGACTGCTACAAATTTTTCTCGTTATGACACATATCGTCTTCTTCCTTCTATGTGTAAGTGCACACACACGCACACACACCAGTTGTCCTAGATGGCTGGTGTTCAATGGTCAACGTTCACTTCCTGCTTGTCTTGTCGCTGATTCGCTGGCTCAAGATGTTCGCCAAGTTGGTCGTTCATGATTTTAGAATAAAGTTAGAAAGATATGTTAATGTAGAATATGTCAGGAATCATTCAGGAGGTCATCGTGAAACCCCTGCCAGTGGGCGAAATTTCGAACATAATAAAAGTTAAGTTCCAGTAGTACGTGTTCATAATGAGGAGTAAGTTTTCTAAAACTAGTTTAGTCCATTTTTAATTATATGCAATAAACTTGCCCAAAAAAGCTGAGAAAAAACCAGATTGAAAATTTAATTGCTTATGTACCTTTTGACTTAAGTCCGATGAGTTAAACCGTTTTCTTTGTGTTGCATTGCACAATTCGTTCGGTCCATTGAGAAAGGAAAGTCAGAACTCACTCAGACCATTGAGAACGAAAAGTGAAAACTCACTCAGTTCATAAAGATAAAAGAAACTTCAGAATTCGCGCAGTCCATAGTGAAGGACAATGTCATTACAGCTCATATAATCAAGAAGTTCCAACTTACAACAGAAAAAAACGAGGGAACAACGACTACACAAACTCAGAGCAAAGAAATTTTACTCGCATCTTTAGTTAGTGATACTTTTACAGTATACAAGCATGGTTTAATGGCCTCACATGCATGGTTTATAATGGCTCTGGAGAAGAAGGGGGAGGAATACATATCCTTTTACATTTGGTTAAGAAGTTCCTATGAAGTCGCATCAATGTTTGTTCAATATTTGCAGTAGAATACAGCATTCCCTCCGACATTAGTTCAGTTCGTCTTCTCAGCGATAGTACAGCTTTGCAAAACAAAAATGAAAAAATGTCACGCTTCTTGCTATTTGGGTGGTTGGCCTTCTCAATACGTTAGATAAGTGGACAACACAACACCCAGTCTTGAACCCAGATACGCAAATGTAAGTATTGACCTCCTCGGCCGGGAATCGAACCCGGGACTCTAGAACATGGTAGAAGAAAATAGGACATTACTGCCCTATAAGAGGGCGCTGTTACGTGTCTCCAGATCGTGTTTTTGGCGGTAAAGTTAAAGGTCTGTGCAAGAGGAAATTATAGTCGCCCCTACAGAATATTGTAATGTATTAAAACAACAAGGAGATGTGTTGAAATGCTATACTGGCTGGGAAATGAAGGACTACAAAACCGTTGTACACAGTCGGTGTATGACAACATTTATCTTCAAAATATCATAGCAGAAAGTTTCCTCACAAAGGTACGTCATACACGAGTTTACGCTCGCACCTTTATGACTGAGGAGAGACATTTTGTTCTGTGCTTAAAAGGGGTCAGAATTAGTCCAACTTCTTCGAGTCTCAGCAACGATCCACCTTGAAGCAAGGTTTCAATGGAGAAAGATAAAGACGCTAGGATTTTTTTGAAATAGGCCTACTTTGCAGTGCCACCTGATGAAGACACATTTTACAAATGCGTACTGATGTCTGTTCACCGTACTGAGAAGGACGACAAATAAGTTGTGTACCAAGGAGATGAGTACGTACAGTAAGTTACAAGTAGCCATTTTTCGAACATAGCAAAATTACTGTACCTTATTTTCTTACGTGTACGTCCAATGGTCAGCACATAACATGTCTCATAATAAAATTATTTTACTTTTCTTTTTCTTCTGTAGTTGGCGTGCATGTGAAAAGTTGTTAAGTCCGTGGACTGAGCTGGTTTTGGCGGAAATGCTATTAAATGTGATCTTGTATTAAAGTCATATGCTTTACACGATGTCTGGCATATACTTATTCTTGTTTTCGTGTAACTTAAGTATTGCATTATTCATTAAATTACTTGGTAGCTTGAGTATGTATCTTAACATCGCTGTTCCTGAACATTCTTAAAAAATGGCATGATAGAGTTTAGGTATCCGTAAATGTACCTTCCGTTAAACGCTCAATGTTTAATGGGATGTAAACCGTTATTAAGATACGTAAACGTCTTATGTTGTATTCTGAAACACAACATAGCGCTTCCTGCTGTTGTTTTATAAATGTGATTGGCTTTATTTTGAATGCGGCACAAATCAATTAGATTTTCGCTAAAAGTTGCATAATATTTGCTACTTCGATTTATAATTACCCAGCTATAAGGGTTTACTACAGTAAATAAATTATCTCACGCAATAACACTTTACTAGTATGCCAAATTGTTTACTTCAGGTTATACGTACCCACTCAGCCAGTTCTATGAGGTTTTCTAAAGGTTCCGGTAAATGTGTCCATTGTGAGAATAAAATCGTTCACAAAATTTATTGGACTGGAATAAATATTTACTAAATTTGTAACATAATTTCGACTATATAAGTAACATTTCATATTAAAATTGAGAATAAATAAAGTTATTGCACCAAAGAAAATTAAATAAATATTAGCTCTAATTAGTTCAATCATTACACATGTGGAATTCAACAAATAATAAGGCGATCACATTTTAAATTATCCGTTGCTGTTTAAATGTTTTAATGAATAACGCATTATTGATCGTACGCCTATTGTGACGGGATTCGCATGAGAAGTTACTAACAAACGATAGTTAAAAGTTAAATTTTTTTCATATATCTACATTCCTAAATAGGGGACAAAATATAAAGTTAGTAAAAGTTATATCATCGCAACAGTGCAAGCAATCAGGCATAGTTAGAATGCCACAATTGGGGAAAAGAAAACAGCTGACAGGTTCCTTGATTACAAAAAGATTCGTGGCTTTGCTGAATGCTACACAATGTATTTAATTCCGTGAAATAGGTGCAAATGTTTCAGAGATATGGAAAACACGTAAAAATTCACAAAAATGTGATGTAATAATTCTCTCTTTTGTCAAGTAGGAATAAAACTGCTACATACGACTGCTGTGCTAGACAGTGTTTTTCGAATTTCTTGAAGTAATGAAACCAATATTTTTATGAGCGGACGGGAAAGCAATAACAAACTGCTTTGATGATTAAACAGTCAGTAAACATAACATTTTACACACTTTGTCATCTTTACAGTGTATAAGAAGGATGTTGCACATGTTAGGAGTAAATAAAATATTAATGCATACAAACTGACATGTTTTACTAATAGAACTAACATTTTCTAATATAAAATAAATATCTAAGAATTTTTATTTAATTTAGATACTCTCCAACTAGACAATACTATAACAACATCAGTTAACCAATATTAAAAATTATCAAAAAATTAGAAATCCACAAATTGATTTATGTATTGTATTTAAAACCTAAATTTTCAGCTCCATATTTTTAAACATTTTTGGTCCTGTTACACGATCGCAATCTTTACCACTAATTTTGATACGAAATACTGTTCCACTTGGTTGAGATAGTTGCATGTTGATGCTTACTGCACTTATTCGTACCGCTTTAACACTTGCAAAATATTTTTAGTCTGTGTCAGTTTTACAACCTTTTTCCAGGTTTTGAAAGTCATTGGAATGTTACACGACTTGTTTAAGATTTCTGGCAACTAATTTCGATTAACAACAACAGTACCAATTGTTCGATCCGTGACAACTCCTGTCCATACACTAACATAATATGTTACATCCGGAATCATTTCAATTTTCTGTGCGGTTGAAAACGAATCATCTATATAAAACACTCTGGTTTTCAGTTTGAACTTATGAGTCTCTCTACTTTTCCATCTTCTCACTGTATTTATCAAATAATCCTCTTTCGTAAGCCCATTAGGAAGACTGTTACCTGTCATAACACCTGAGTACAGGACGGACATTCGCTCCAGAAACAGCAGCTTATAACTGCACTTAGGACAGTTCACATTCGAATGTTAAATACTTGGTTCTTTTCGCTCATCTGAATATACATGACGGCATCGTGCACTGTAGGGAATATCTTCATTGACGTTTTCTCGTCATTGTTGTCTTCGCCAAGGAGACCGCACTTTTTCAGATTCTCGTACACTGGACCTGCAAAATAATTCAAAATACAAGTTGAGCATTCGACAATTCCTGTGTACTTGGAAACTCACATTTTAATTAGTGAAAGTTCTGGCAGCACATGAATGTATTTCGAGAAGATATAATTCTTCGAAAAGAGTGAATATGTCTGTTTAATACCCAACCGAAAATACTGGACATTAAAGATACGTTGTAAAATGTGATTTATGGCATGGTTTAGTCGGAACAATTTCGAATTTTGTGTTAAACAAAGCTCATAACAAACCAAAACCTTAAATACTAATTTTAAATAATTTTAATCGTCGTATAAATATAACAACATGACAACTTTAGTTTCAACTGGGACACATATTTTATGAAAGGCAACATACTTTAGTTACTAGTTTACTGCGTTTGCATTGATTCTCATTCACCTAACCCGCGTGGTATTAATGTAGAATTACTTTTTTATTCTATAAGTGTCTATTTAAACATCGTCTATCATATTAAGTCAGGAATGTCCTGTTGTATCACTGGGTTTCATGGGTGCACGATTTATGTCGATCTGTAATACTTAACGTCATTCTTGCATGGCTGAATGTCATGTAACTGTGCACAACTGTGCACAATTTCAGCAGACTTTCTCATAAAGTGTTTAACAGTTATGGAATATTAATGCGGAATCTTTTGTGTACGTGAAATTAAACACGGTGAAATCATTATATTAGTACTCTTAACATAGTATATTTCGAGATATTCTCTCTAGAAATGCGAACAAAAATGTTAAAAGTTCGTAAAATTTTGCTTAATTCGTCACTGTTTTTTTTTATCGAGCATTGGCCGAAAATAAAAAACATAGAACATACAAACGAGTGTGTGTGTATATATATATATATATATATATATATATATATATATATATATATCCACACTAATTAATAACTTTTGGACGTGAATTCTGTTTTGAGGATTTCCGCGAGCTAAGGCCTTCTTCTTTTAAGTTCACTTACTATAGGATAAAGTTACTTGAGCCCGTGAGTAAGAATCTGCAAATATAAGTAGTGCCACATATACAAGATATATACTGTATGCAGCGGCTGACTGATCACATCTTCTTGGTTATCCTGCAAATACTCAAGAGTATCACGTTGTACCTTAGACTTGTGGTACGAGGGTTGCAGTTTAAAAACAGAACAAAGGAAACGGCGAGCACCGTTGAGTTGAGCGTACTAACGCCAATTTCTTTGTTTCAAACTTTGTAATGTTTTCAACAATGAAATACCAAGGCAATAACAATACTGCTGAATAATCAACAATAATTTGAAGTGAGAAATGGTGTAATTTTTTAAGTTAATAGTATGCATTAAAAATCAGTTTTTCTTTTGCTTTACTGTTGTCTTACTCCCACTTGTCTCTCTGGTGTGTACGTGTGTTTATGGTAAGAAAACGTGACAAAATAATGACAGGTTGAAACAGGACAACAGGACTAACTTCAAACGATTGGTTCCTGACAGGGAAACGAACAAAAAATTCGAACTGAATTAATGTCAGAAAACATACAGAAATAGTGTAAATATAACAAATCGATGTGGGTCGAAAAGCTTAACGAAAAAGTCAGGCGTGAAATATTATATGCACCAAGATGCTTAATTCGTAATGTTATCATAATGACTGTCATACGAGTTCACTTTGACATATCGTAACATCGATAGTTGAACACAATTATGAACTGCGCCACTATTCTAATAAAAATGTTGCTGTAGTTGCCAAAGCATTGGTTTACTTTCTTGTACACGGTGTGGAATTTTGTTTGATTTCCTCTCAGAAATCTCTCCCTGAATTTTGTCACAATTACTAGGCATTAACCAGTTTAAATGTAAAAAAAGTATATAGAACTACAGCAGTAATTCATTACGTATGCAGAAAAAAATTATGTTTGTACATGTACGTTTAACATACATTTAATTATCTCATTATAATATTTTACTTCAGTTATTAGGAACTGATACCGTTTAAGAAGATTAATTATAGAAACTTTATACGTTTATTTTAATTGAGTTCACATTTTTCTTATGTTGAGTTACACGACTCCTCAGCGAAATAATATACTTTATTAATATTCAGGGTGTTACAAAATTGCATGTCAATATTTTGGGGGTGCGATCCCCACATCTAGAGGAACAAAAATGTGCATGAACATAAGACCGAAAATACACTGCTTTGGTACTGTACATGAGGTACACTGCATAGCGTGTGGTGTGGATCATTTTAGTGTGGAACGCCATCGCAGCTATTATACTGGCTGCTACATACCAGGTGAGTCGTATTAAACTGGACGGTCCGCATTGTGCGATGTAGCATTCTACTCTAGCATGATCCAGCAGCGCGCTATTCACTGTGCGTCCTGTGAAATGTAGTACAGGAATGGTGCGTTTACGCTAATGTTTACATAACATTTTTTTGTTTCCCTAGGTGTGAGGATTTCCCCCCAAAGTATTGGCATGCAATTTTTCAACAACCAATATATTTATTCATATAATATATACGTAATTATTGTGGATAAACTTCTGTAGAACAAAAGATCCGAAGGGTAGTTCAAGCTTAGAATATATGTTTAAAATTACTCACGCTTGTAAAACTAATAAATAACTTAAACCGTGCGTAATTTAGTAGTTGAGAAGTTTCGTTCCAGCTATCAATTCAAATATTGCAGCAAGAAGATGTAGAAATAAAAGCATATATTCGAGTTTTTTATGCGCAGACTGTACAATTGCCGTAATTTATTTGTGATGCAATGTTAAATTGAAGGAATCAACCTAAAAGTTACCAGTTGAATAAAAAATCAAATTTCTGATCAACATTCGAATTTTCCCACATTTAGTCTCACAAGAAATAGGTAAAGGCAATAGTAACTTCGTGGAAGGAAGAATCACAGTTATATCTTATTTCGTGAGTTTTGGGACTGCGCTTTGCAAATAGCATTACGTTAAAATAATACAAAACAAGTTCTAATATTTTTCTTTCACCCCGATGTCTTGCAGTTCTTGTATTATTTCATAAAGTGTTCTCGGTGGTGTATGTTAAACTTAGTTTCTTATTACTCGAGACTCACTAAATCTAGATGTGAAGTCTGGGTCAGGTATAAATTATTATTAAACATAAGCTCACTTTATATTCCTATGCACACCTTTAATGACAGGCAGTAGGCGAAGGCAAAGAAACTAGATTGGCAATATCCCTAATCTTACTCCAAGAAGTATCATGACATGACAGTCTAAACAATTTTATTAAAATTGTTAAAATATTATGCTTTCTTAAATTATTAATAACCTGTATATAATACTATAAATTCTTATCACGGTAAAGACAGCACTTTTTTAAACTTTTTTGTGCTTCTTTTCGGCCAACTTTTATCGTGTCACCAAATGTTTGACGTAAGCATTGCAGTGTAACAAATAAATGCAGCATATGAACATATGAACTAACTGTCCGAAAAGACTAACGTCGAAGGAAAATATACATTATTCTGAGTATTTTGTTCGACATGCTGGTTTAATAAAGTATTTACTTTAGAGCGAATAAACAACAGAAAAACTGCGCGAGTCAACATTCGCTCGTTGACGTTGACTGGAATGAATGGTGGTTACGAACAGAATGACCGGTCTTCTATGAATACGTAGTTAGCAAATAACATGGTTACACGCTTCTGATATTACGATTATTTTTAATGCTTGTATCAGAGGTAAACGTTTGGAAGAATATAATGACAATTGTGTGTTTAATGACAACACATAATTTTTCAGTTTAAGTAACCGGGATACCTTTTTCATTGTAAAGGTACAATTTGTTACCCATTTCTAAGGTGTTTTACAAATGATCAAAATAAGACATTTCAAACATTACCCGGCGATTAAACAAACACGTTAATTGACGTCGACCAAAAGTCTTCCGAGTAACTGATTACAGTAACTGTACTATAGAAAGAAATTAGTTTTTTTTCTACACATATTGAAAACTTAGAACGTTTCCGGTTTAGTTACTCTGCCTGCAAGTCCGAAATATCTTTTATGTTTTTTTTTTTTTTTTTTGCTTTCTTGTTGGGAACAGAAACGCTACGGGAATTTTTTGTAACAATTGTAGTGTATTCTATCACATATGCTTAGAGAAGTATTTTTATAAAATTTAATTGTGTTCTAAGGTGTGATTTCAAATCCTATCGAACGAACAATGTGGCGCTACCATCGTTGTAGGACAGGTTGCATAACTGTAAGGGACTCGCCACAAAAACAGCCATAGCAATGCAAGTACCTAAGTAAAAACATTCCCAGAACTCGCCTGGAATGATTTCGAGGAAACATAGGGATCTAAAATACCAATGTAAAACTCTAGGAACCAAACCCACGTTCTATTAAGTGCACCAGCTGCCCCTTCACCGCCTTTCTCAGTCTTAGGTGCATTAAGAAGTTGTGCCAACTTTTTTTGGAAAAAAACATTAGTTTTTGTGTAATAAATTTAGGCTGTGCCGAATTACTGGCAATGTCTCTTAATAGAAACATTATATTTTATGATCAGGTATTTTTTATTACACTAAATTTTACTAGGAATTATTTAGACTTTATTTTTTAGCGAGAAATAATTATTACCGTAGATTCATAATTAATGTAATTATTTCATTAGTACTCTTTGATATTTCGAATACTGTTAGCGTAATGGAAGGTAAGGTAATTAGCTAATTCCATACTGTCTCGTCGACAGCAAGGTAATTAAAGACGGTGACACAGCTTGGTACAATGGCAGGAGTTGGGAGAGAGGGGAACTATCCCAGAATTCGCCTGGAGTGATTTCGGGAAACCACAGAAAACCAAAATCAGGATGGTCGGAGCAGGGGTTTGAACCCGGGTACTCCCGAATTTGAGACATACCTGGGAGAAACGGCGTAATTGCGAAAGTAAGGAAGCGGGAGTTCCCCTTCCGGCCAGTGATATCGTCTGCCACATTTCTTTTATGCAAAACAAAAATCTTGAACGACTCCCCGGACAGCGAATTTGGATCGCCGTTTGGAGAGGCGAGTGGTTTGACCACTACACCGCTTTGGCCCTCAATAATGATAGTTAAAATATACATTATACTATAACCTCAACCATTATATTTGGGTGGGATGAATCCTAAACCTCCCGAGTATTACTTATTACTATACTTGTCATAACAGCTGGCGAGGAGGTACAAATCTGTCGAGTGAGAAAAAACAAATAGGCAGGACGTTAAAGTGCTCACTTTACCTTCGCTATCGTATACTCTCCTCGTCATTGGGACCGCTATTAATTGTTTGCAATGGGAAGTGTACTTATGACATTGGTGTTCAAGTAACATCACGGGTTAATGCCGTGGTCAATCTCATTGATTAAAAATTATTTATGAGTTCATCAATGTTCCGATGCCACCCAACATATTTTATTCATATTTATATTTTAGGACTCGGAGACATATAACTTCAATTCTCTTGTATACGTTATTTCCTCTGTAAATAGGCCTACTACAGTAGTTTTTTTTTTTTTTTTTTCAGAATATTATGTATATATTTAGAATACTGCTTTTTCCGTTTATAGTCCATAAAAATATTCTTTCGTTTCAGTTATTTTTCAAATAATTTCATTCACAGAAGACGAATATCTGTGCCGTGATCTCTAGACACAAGGCAACTTACGTGAAGTACAGTAATTTGCGGTAATTTTGTACCATTTTGGGGTAACAGTGTACCATGCATTTTCTTTTATGTAATAGCTTTGTGGCATTCAAGTACAATGCAAACTTCGAGATTAACAAATTTATTCGTCTATAACACAACCGTATTCTTTAATTCTGAGATACTTCATTTTAAATTAAACTAAGCTGGTGGTACAAAGCCCTGACCGGTACAAAGTTACCCCAAATGACTGTAAGCCTGCGACCCCTTATTCTAATGTTTTAAATTTACTGTCTCGAAACAACTGATCGATTCCTAAAGACAGGCTTTGTTAAACCATCAAAAGTTCAGATAAAAAATAGCTACCTGCTTAATTTTTTAAGATTCCAGCAGTAAACTTTGACTATGCACGTGATAGCGCTAACCGCAGTTACTTAGCCGTTTACAAAATTCAGTGTCAGCTGTTGAAAACCATCGAGCATATTTTATTGGGTACACAACTAGAAATTTAAGTCCCTAAAACTTTGTCATCTGCAATAATGTGGATCGTTAATGTTTCAAATGAAAAATTACTTGACCAAACTTACAAAATATACTTACAGGAACTCCCGGTAAGGAAGACTGGTATTCCGATCTTCTGAAACTCATCCTCCAAGATTTTGATGGTATTCACTCCTGATGGGTCGATGTAGCTCAGCGCCGAAAAATCAAGTATGAGAGACTTGAACTGCAAAACAAGCGAATAACGTGTTTCTTTGAGCTAAGATGACATTTACGTTCACTAATTTGTTTAGCAAACAATAAACTTTCTAATTTTATAAAGCGTCTACTTCAGAGGTATTTCGGATTATGATAAGCCTCAGGAATTGTAAATGACTTGCATCTACGACCTTTAACTTATATTACAAAATATACAATTTTTATAGAAAAATTATTTTGCTATTATTACTGTATTACTGTTACCAAAATAAAATGTTAACATTAATTTTAATTTTAAAAATTTAAATGGATAATATGAGTTATTCGAATTCTTTTCGTAAGCATTTGGTCATTACAAAAAGTGCAAATTTTCTCTGACAGCAGTTCGTTACTGTCGGAAATGTTTTTGCTCTGCTGTTTAATATGAGCTTATTACTGCGATGACCACACATACTCTTTCATTTGCCACAAATCTACACAGTACTGCGTATAATGTCCCTACAACAATATATAACATCAGTTCTTTTAAACCTCAACAAGTATTACTGGTCCTACCTTTTCAGTATCTCTATGTGGAAATAATACAATTTATATTACAAATTGGCTGTTACTGTTAAATTGTAAGTTACGTTCATCTACTTATCCGTTGCATCTTATAAAGTATTCTTGCAAAATAAAATCCGTTCTAAGGGCAATATTTCGTACGTTTTATCAGCAAAAATTCTACAAAAATTTGAAATCTATGCGTACAATAATGAATATTCAAACACAAAAATACAGAAAATGAACATTATTTTAGTAGCTTAAATATAAGAGTCATAATAGCGAGATAAATTTAATGTAATTGTAAACAGTGTGACTAACTCATTATTAAGAGCTAAATATTTTTCAAATATTTATTGAAACTTTAAATCAACTAATTTTGTTTACCTTTATTCTGTCGTCTTCCACCAACTTGGTCAGGCCGGTTAACTCATCACCAACGAAGCTAACGTTCACTATACCATCCTGTCAAATGAAAGGATAGAAATTATATTATATAAATATGTTTTCATACAACTTACACCACACAATCTTAGTTCATTGCCACCAACGATAAGTGTTACCGAAATAACATTCAAGTAAAGTCAATATATTTTAATTACCTCTGCTTCAAAACATTAAAATATATTATGTTTGTGAGCACAATTAACACTCAACGAAAACCAGTTGGGTATATGAAATAAAATGTGTGAAACAACATAAAGTTGTACGTGGTCCCATTTTTGTTGTTCACACTGACACCAGCTCTGAACCCTCGAGCCAGAGGAATCACATGTTTTACTAAACTTTTGAGAACTTGCATGTTTAGAAACGTCAGAATAAAGCTTGTTTTGCTACGAAAAAATGCATTCCTTTAGCAAATGAGTCACAAATATAGGCGATTTATTTTGAATTATTTTTAAATTTTATTTTAGCAAATTAAGGAAAGTAAGCCAACATACAGGCAAACTGCTTTTGGCGAAAAATACTTCACTATTGTTTTACAGCAGCCACCAATGTCGGTAAAAGTTTAGCTAAAAATTAAATTTGTTTATTACATACTAGCCGAATTTGTCAGGAAACTTGAATTCCTGTTTATTTACTTAGGAATTTAGTGAACTATGTTAAAGGTTTCTAGTTTTTAGTCACACATTGAAAAGTGTGTGTATGTGTACACACACGTGCGCACACACATACATATCTCGACGCACAAATTTCTAACCAAATGGTTACGCATAATACTGGTTTTAACCACAAATACATCTAGACTATTCATAATTTTTAATTTTAATATATTCCGCCGACTATTCGTGCGGACTTTGACAAATGGAACAGAAAATTATAGCGTTTTTAGCTTGTAATTACGTTAAATAACTATATTTCCTTATAAATAATTGAACAATACTTAATATAATATTTTCACAGTGTCCTTTTAGGTTACATTTGCGTTTATAAAATATTGAACCTACTGTGCCGCACCTGTACCTACAACCAGCTCAACTCACATGGCAAGCAAGTAGCCTAGCTTTCAGGCGTGTTTAATTCATTTTCTATCATGAGTACATGCAATGTTTAAATATATAAGTGTGTACAAAAATTATCACAGATACTGTTTGTTCTATAGTTCTGAATGTAATCTATTAACAGTTTTGGCATATGTGCATAAATGTATAAATAATGTAAGTCTCAAGGATTTATGTTATTTATTCATTGACCCAAAGAATAAGATAAAAAAGCCACCATGACTGGCAAATTACACATCAATGTTTACTTTATTGGCAAAATCAGCCCATGCTAAGCATTTATTACTTCTGCAGTTTTACACACCAAACCACTGAAAATGCAATAGCTAACTCATGGAATTCAGAACATGTAAATATCCTTCAAAAGTTAATGTTTTAACACTAGTATAGAACATTATTCTTAAATTCTATTTTTGACACACCATTTAGAAAATAACTGTACATTCATATCTATACATTACAACTTAATGCAAAAGAATGTTCAAATTTACTCAACGTTTAGGAATAACTTGCACAGAACTATTCTTACAATTATAGCATTTTTTCGTTTTTGTTTTTCTGTTCATTGTAAATTTAGTTTTTTAAGCCTGTATTATCAATTATAACATTTAAAAATATGGTTTATTGCGACCTACTTCGTTAACTTTTGAGTACAATGAAATTTATACAGCGTGTTCATTATTTACTCTGTGATGCTAGATATTGACTGAAAAAAAACAATCAGAACTTCAAGAGTACTCTGTTAACCGTGAATATCCTGCAAGTGACACTTCGTAATTGAAACCAAACTTACAAATCCAGGGTGCTGCAATCTTGCATGCCAATATTTTGGGTGTAAATCCTTACATATAGAGGAACAAAAAATGATGAAGGAACATAGTTCGAAAATACACAGTTTCGGCACTGCAGTTCATAGTACTTGACATACTGTGCCTAGCGCATGAGCTGGATCATGAATCTGTGGAATGCTAGATCGCACAATGTGTACGGTCCAATTAAATACGTTAGCTGCCAGCAATAGTTGCGATGACACTCTACAGTAACACGGTCCAGACCGCACGCTATGCAATGTCTGCCATGTATAGAGATAATGGACCATCATTGATGGTGTATCGCGTAAATGATTTGTGCCAACATACCCTTGAAAACGTTGTCGTGTCTTGCAGCATGGATTATTGGGTTTAATACGTCTGACCCAACGTAGCTGTCTTCAGATCAATAACAGGCATAAACAGGGCCCAGTAGTTTTCGCGAAAATATTTTTGCACCACTTTGTTTCAGCGCCTTACGTGCGCACCTGCATCTCTGCTTTGTGGTCAGTTTTTGGATGCCGTAACATACAACGTCTGGAGGTTAAATCCGCAAATCACATACGTGTTGTGTCACAGTTATCCATGTACTGATTGGCACAGTCAAATGGATAATAATTCTGCACAAAAACACTCTGCCAATAATCATGAAGTTGAGCTGCAGGTGTGCACGTAAGACACTGAAACAAAGTGGGGCAAAAATCTTTTCGCGAAAACTACCGGGTTCTAGGCATAAAATATTACGATTTCGGAATTCTTATTGGCTCAGTCAAATATAGTAACAGTACCAAGTACAATCTAAAGACAGTAATCTTCTGGTAAACTGAACATGTGTTGAAATCCAGCAAGCAGTCAAGTTTTCCAGCGAAAAAACATTATCTCTAGTAATGTATTATGCCCTGTAGTGCAGAAACGGTGCATTTTCGGGTCCACATTCACAGAACCTTTATTTGTTCCTCTCTATGTGAAGAATGGTCACCAATAAATTTTGGCATGCAATTTTTTAACAGTCTGTTTATTACAGTGTATATTTATGGTTTTACGCCGGTCTCGGTAAAAAAAAAAAAAGACAGTTGTTGCTGTATAACTAGGGCTAGGAATAATTCGCGAGTTCAATGTCCTGCATGCTAGAATCCAATGTACTATGCTTACTTACGCCCCTACTATTCGTTCATTGTCTGTTGTCTGAATTAGTAGCAGGTAATGGACAAATGGTAGGGCTTCGGTATACACAGGATAATGAATTCTAGCATGTTGGCCGTTGAATTCGCGAATTATTCCTAGCCCTATGTATAACATGTTGGTACCTTCGGTGGCATAGTCTTTCTCCTGGCTCGTTTTGCAATCCGCAGCAGCTCAATCTGGGGGTTCACCCCGACTAGTCGAATCAGTTCCTTCCTGAAGTAGTCTCGCGTTGCGAAGTTGAGGCCGCCGCAGTAGTGGAATATTCTGATGCCAGGGACCTCCTGCGTCTTCACACAGGTACAACATTCACCATGAGCACTTCATTTTTGTGATGTTACGATTATCAGTTCGAATATACAAGGAATTTACGAAACATTTTCCAAAATATCATACATCCGTTTCATTATTCGCGCTTCAAAATCATGGTCTCTACTGTATGTGACAATCAGTTAAATGCTCTGTCACAGACACTTTCATTCTATAGAATGTTCAACAAAATCAGTTAATTATAGGGCAGAGAAGTAGACAACTTCTTCCCAAATTGATGTTTTACCTGAATTCCTAATACCCAAGATTGTAAATTTAGGGTAAGCTGGCGAACATATGGGTATTTATATTTCATCTGGGAATAGTGCAGTCTTCAAGAGTTGGTATAGCACTTTTTTTTTAGTGTGGATACAGTTTTCTAAGAACAAGTTCGCCTTCCTAAAAAGTATTATATTCCTTTGACATATGACATAACTAATTCGAAAATATCATAACTGTCCATTGTGTAGCCTCCCTTGCTCGTCAGTATTTAGGAAAGTATAAGAATGTTGGCGAACTTATAATAACTTGGATCTCTAAATGATCGTATTTTCTCAGTCCCTTTTTAAATAGAATTGGCGTTCAGCGACTTCGTCACAGAGTAAGAAGTAAGAAAAAAGTGAATTCACAGCAGTGCATAACATACGAAGACATCACAACATTGGGTCATCTCGCGGTAGTACTTTTACAACAAACAAGTCCACAAACATGTTAGTCACCTTAAAATAACAAGTTTTTAATGAAAAAATTAGCAGCTAGTTGCAACAAAATTTAAAATTTAATTAAAATTTAGCGAAAACAAGACGTATTATAGTTAACCAATGGGCCAACCTATCTATAAAAATACATATGCAAGCAATGTTAGTGAAGTTCTAAAAAAATTATATATGTAGTAGCATCTTGTGATCTTATACTATATGAAGAAAAAACTGTTCTATTTCGAAAAGTTCCGTGGCTATGATGATAAAACCGTATATATATTAGATGACAACTCCTCAGAAATGCCAAACTACTGAAGTATTATCCATGGACTCTTAACACACAAAGCTGTTACTTCCACCACATCAAGATTGATTTAACTGGTTTAATAACCGCAGAGTACAGTAAACAATATGACCATCAGTTTAAAAAACGAGCTACCAAATTTTATTTGAGGTAGTTTTCTATTCCAAATATGGGAAGTATTAATTTTAGTCAACGTACTCTTCCAAGTTCAGGTCATTTCGGAAGTTTAGTACATAAAATACATACTGTAATCATACCAATTTATAGTTAAGTTAGCTGAATATTTCAATACATTTTCTACCCTACAAATATGAAATATAGCCACAGATTTCAAAATAAATATAGTATCAATATACGGTATTTAAGTTCGGGTGGAACTCAGTACGAATTTATATAACAGTTTCTGAAAGACTATCTGACAAAATGACTGACCAGAATGGACAATTTTTCGCGATTTTAACATTTACGGTGAGTAACAATAGTATATGAAAATGACGCTGGTCATAAGATTATTACTTTTAAAATGTACTTGATAGGGAATTTAATGTTGCGATTTACAACACAACATACTATTAAGTGGTTTGTTAACTTCAGAGTTTTTAAGAGAAGAATTTTATTATTTTAGTGACCATATCTTTCAAACTTACACTTTGATGTTGCGAATTTCTTAAATGTAACTACTTTTCCCAGCAACATTTTACTTAGCCAGAATAATATTTTTGATCCCAATCGGTTAGATTGTTCGAGAGTTAAGCGTGTAGATGTTAGATAAGTTCATAGCGCATAGAAAGTGGAGCTTGTGACTTCTTTAATCTTTCTTTTCTTACAGTGTTCACAGTGAAAGAGAACACTTTTATCGGTGGAATATCAAGTAAACAGTACGTTCACAAGCATGACACCTGATTCCCTGCTAATACCTGACTTGACTTACCCACTGCCTACAGTCAAATAAACAGTAATAGCTGTTTTCTTCAGACATGTTATACAGTAAGCACTGTGTGCAGTGCGTTGGAACACTTAAATCTATGGTTTCAAAGTTGTACGGATTCAAACTGAGACAGGGCAACAAAATTTAATCGTCGTGTAATGAGCACAAAGGGTGTTAACGTGACTTCAAAATAGATAATTTATGTTTCGCTGGTTTGAAAATTTTTACTAAAATGGTTAGGATCTTTGAATTGAGACATGTAAAAAATGCAGAACTATTGAGAATAGTGGTGCATTAACTGCCACGAGAGGCGGCAACCCCACAAAAATCCGCGACGGGAATTGCCCGACATATTCCACATCTCCAGTTAAACAATTATCACTCATCTACACTAAATATGAATGTTGAAAAACTAGGATCGCTGGATACCGCATGAGAGGACAGAGAGTCACAAACAGCAGTGGCTGTATCTTGTGCAGTAACTAGCCTAACTCTCACGAAGAAAATGTAAAAACAACAACAATAAGTGACAACATAAATGAAATAATAATGAATGTTTCACATTTACAAACATAGTTCTCACAGACTGTATTTCCCTAACACGTAAGAAGTAAAAAAAATAGGAGGAGTGCCTTTTCGGAAACCCTTACCTCACGGGGACGTTCTCTCTCAGACACTGTGGCCTTCTGAATAGATTTTGCAGCGGTAGAATATTTTGAACCCCATATTTATACTCGTTCCGTTCTAAAATCTCACAGGTTTGTTGGAGTACGAAACTGGTCATATATTTTCAAAAATGTTGTATTTTGAATTTCGCCCATAGTTTTGCAATCGAAGTCTGTATTCAAACATTCCAGCTTTGTTTATAGACCAATATAAGTGAGATTGTTCAAATTTCCATTAATTTCACAAAGTGATATACTGAATGCAAGAAATTTTGAACGGTAAAATCAACACCACACAGTAAAATAAAAAACTTCTAATTATTCCAAAACCTATGCTTTTCGATCTGGTCATTCTAGCTAGATCAAAGTCTCACTCCCCCTTCATTATCGCATTCTCCTCTCTCAATTATTTTTAATGTCATGTTTCAAAAACCTCAGACAGAATATTTTTATTGTAACTAATCTAATTAAATCTGTTTTGAAAATTAAAAAACGATGGAACTCTGACCCATGATATCGGGCACTATGATAATTGTGCCTTATCCGGCTGAAAACATCTTATGTTATTTTGCAGAAATAATTCGTATTTTAATCAGGACAGCTCGTTCCCCAAGCAGGCGCATTCAACCTCTGCCAAGAAAATGGAAGCGGGATGACCTTGACAGGAGCGAACAATATTTTGACATTCACAAAAATATTGAGCTGTAGTAAGTATTATGGCAAACGTCACAGTCAGAACGTAAATATGTACGGCATATATTTTAGCTAAAATATAGAGTTTTATATAGTTGAATTATCTTAGCAGTTATTTTACTGTTACTATTGTCAAATATGCTTCATTCCTATATAAAACGTTTATCTGTATCAATAAGTTAGCAGTCACATTCCTTGTAAATATTTTCAAGTCATTACTGCTATGCATATGGAAACATAATAATGGTGGTTGTAGCAAGTATAGAGACTATTTCACACTTCCATCTGGTAGATAATATATGGCTTACTCCCCACTTACCCCTTTGTACTTGTTCATGTCCAGGTAAAGGTCCGTATCAGGAATCGTGCCTAGTAGGCACGTGTATGGCTTCATCCCTTGTATGAAGATGGAAACTAGAGAAATGACGACGCCCGCAAGAAGGCCGAAGTCGATGTCCACCAGCACAACTGTGAAGAACGTCACGAGCCATACGATACCATCCAGGATGGACAGTCGGCAGAATTTAGGCACCTTGCACACTTGCAGGAGCATGCCTTTAACTGCTACTACAATTATACTTGCCAGTACACACTGCAAAAATCAGAGAACAAAACATTATTTATTACAATTAACACTCAAACACGACTGCATGTTATGTACAGCAATAATTATACACTGTAAACAATTCCTTTTTTAACTTAAAAAATGTTCAAAACGTGGAAACGCTACCAAAAAGGTTTATAGCAAGGCTGCATTTGGTTAGTAGCCTAGATTTATGCAATATCAGCATGGAATGGTACTTACACAGAAAAAACTGTTTTGTAGTAGCTACAAAATGTTTTGTCAATATGGACCTCACAAAACAACTTTGTAGTGGTTACAAAATTGTTTTTTAGTCACTACAAAACTTTATTGGGGACAGCAAAAATTGCTTTGGTCACTACAAAATAATTTGGCAAGGTCCATTATAACAAAATATTTTGTGGTGACTAATAAGAATTTTTTTCGGTGTACGCTTTTTTAAAATTGCTAAATAAAATAATTCTCATTCAGAATAAATACATATTTTGTTTCTCCTAGTTTCAACCAGACAACTAATTAATTATTTTATTTTAAAAGCGATTTAAAGCATTATGTTAGAGAATCGATTTAAATCAACGGTTAGAGATCAGTTATTCTCGCATAAGCCCTCATCATATTACGTAGTAGT
The DNA here is from genome assembly GCA_003012365.1 of Medauroidea extradentata. NCBI lineage: Eukaryota > Metazoa > Arthropoda > Insecta > Phasmatodea > Phasmatidae > Medauroidea > Medauroidea extradentata. The sequence continues at coordinate 5,846 of PNEQ01021721.1, read as the reverse complement.
AGTTCACTAGATAATGGCTTGGTAACAAAGGAAATAAAGCTAAATCTGTACATATATGCTTGCTGCGAAATAAAATGCTATACTCACTCTAGGTAGCGGCTCAAAGAATGGTCCGATCCACAACAGAACAAACAGGAGAATGGCGCAAGAGACGACACTGGTCAACTGCGTCTTCCCTCCAACAGACTGCTGTACCAGGCTCCGAGACAGCGAGGCGCAGAACGGCATGCACGAGAAGAAGGAGCCCACCACATTTCCAACTCCCTGCGAAGATAAAAAAATACGAGTTCGCCTTATTGTGCGTTGAAACGTCATGTTTTCAATAGGGACGTAGCTAATTACTTTACCTTTCATTACGTACATTGTATTCGAAAAATTAAAGCGTAAATATAAAATAATTAAGCTAACTTAAAATTTATGATAAAAATTCTCTCTCAACAAATAATAAACACTAAGTATCTCCTAGTACAGTACCGATTTCATACAATAATACGCACCTAATAGTAAAATGTAATGTTTATACAGAGAAACCTTTCCGGATATTCGATATAGCCTTCACTTATTGAACAAAAACTAATATTATTAGCATAAGAGGAGCCTCTTAAGAGTGTGCGGTAGATAAATAAACGCCAATATGGGAAAACTACAAAACAACAAACCTAGATAATGTTAGCCAACTTTACGAGCAAACATTTACAAAAAATTATGCATTTGTTAACCGTAATATGTTCCGCCGCAGTAAAGAAATCTAGATTTCGGTGACTGTGATTGTTCTTCAGAAACACGTTACTTGAGAAAATGTTTTGCTCAGGATGTTGGTAAAATGTATCATCTAATGTGTTTATTTTTATTTTTGCAAACTGGCTTCGAAAAAGCTGCAGTTTTTAACTGATGCTTTTAGCGCTTAATTATGTACCATGTTATCTTAAGTCTTAATTGCGTACAGCCCTTTGAGTGCCATATGGCGGATAATGTGCGCAGTCATGGAGTAGAAAGGGGAGTCAACAGACACGCTGAAGGACGTACCAGGGCGAGCAGCTCCTGGTTGGAGTCGACTTCGTAGCTGAGCCTCTGCGCGAAGATGAGCGCCATAGACATGGTGATGGTGTAGGAGACCATGGTGACTGTGACGCTGTCCAGTGCCACGTCTGCCAGCAGCTGGAAGGGCGGCAATGTGGGTGCTGGCAGTCTGCGAGCAAGCACGGCTACACGTTATAACTACGACAGCTGCAAGGCCAGGCAGACTAGCACAACACTGAAATAATATGTTATCAGTCCAGTTTACTATGTTGAGTAATGTCGGTTGTTAAGTGTACGTGTTAAAAATACTAGTACCGTATAGCGGGATCAGTAGGAACATAATTTCAGAATAAACTATGCTTTAAAAGTGTTTTAGATAGGCAAGAAAAAACTTTTTACAAACAGTAGTTTATTGGACTATATAATAGTCTTACATATGCAAATGTTTTAAGCTTGGAATTTGTTTCTAATTTTGTTCCTTTTGACCCCTATATTATTCTTCGCCCTATTTTATAGTTCTAGGATTTTAAACATAAAAATCAAAACAACCCACGTTACACAATTTAGTTAACTAATTTGATAACGTATTTTGTGAATTTGTGTTTGGCTTTTTCCCATCGGTATTCGAATAAAACGACACCACATTATAAACTGTTAAATTACTGTATTCATAATGATGGACAGTAAATTACGTCCATATGAAATGTGTGTTGGATAAAATTATTATTACCCAAACAAAACTCGGTTAGAGTGAACCTCCATTAGCTAAATCACTGTTAAGTAAGAAGTCTCTCATATAAAACAGGGTCAGCTAAACAGCTTTAGTCAAAACTATTTTGTAGAGCAAGCTGGTTTAAGGCCGCGGTCTAACGCAATTCTCATCATCATTATTTTATTTTGAATTTGTACCAGATATTTTTTTCTTGTTTTAGACACAAAATGTGACTAAATTTGGCTCTTATGAATTTTTTTTTTTATCTCTCATAGTTTTCGCGTAATAACTTGTTAAAGTCATATTTTGCATGTTTCCGTTTTAACGACCACACTAAAACCAACTGATATACCAAACTCAAAAAAATCACAGTAGATAAAGACATTGCAGGCTACAATGTCATGCTCATAAAATTAAAGAATATACATTATTTGTATTTTTTAAAAAAATATTGAACTTTTTAATTTTTTATTTTTTGTTGAAGCAATTTTTTAAAATTCAAATAATTTTTATTCTTAAATTTCATGAACATGTCATTGTAGCCTGCAATGTCTTTATCCACTGTGATTTTATGAGTTTGGAATATCAGTTGGTTTTAGTGTAGTTAAAACGGAAAAAACGCAAAAATATGACTTTAACAAGCCATTACGCGAAAACTATGAGAGATAAAAAAATTTCATAAGAGCCAAATTTAGTGACATTTTGTGTCTAAAATAAGAAAAACAATATCTGGTACAAATAAAAAATAAAAAATGGTGATGAAAATTGCGGTAGTTCGGGCCCTTAACGGAACACGTTGGCCTCCCATTCACGAGGACATATGTTAGATTCCCGGCTCCAGCCATCATGATTTCTGTTTTCCTCTGTCTCCGGAAATCTCCCTCTCTAGGTGAAGGCTGAGATGATTCCTTAACATGGGCCATGGCCGACAACTTTCCTAATTTCTGTACTTGCGTAAAGTTGTGAGTAACCTTCTGTAATGACCTCATTGTCGACACGACGTTGAAGTACACAAATAAGAACTATTTTATTTTGAGCCGTTCTTGACTTTTCGAAAATAGCATATTACTTTTACCGTCAGAAAATCTTTTTATCTTGAAATTAGGGTTCAATGACATGCAGAATTTCTTCCATGGAAATCCCAATTCTATACCCAGTGTACTAAATAAAGTCCCGATCGGTTCGCGGCATCTCGCAGCCGCGTATATGTTGTCCTTAGCTAGCAATTTTCAACCTAGATAATTGACAGTTATTCCCACTACTACAACAGATTGCAAGATACCTTACTCAACGTATTCTTCAAACATACATAATAGCAGGCCTAACCGTAGAATATAGCATCCGGTTCCGCTTAGAACCTTTATTGTCTACTTCGTGAGTCATCCAGTGGATTTTTTTACCTCATACGTTCTTCCACACTATTTATTTACGTTATATTGGAAGTATCATTCACTTGTGAATATTTTTAGTTTTCTTCGCCTTTGTTAGACAATAGGCTGAATCAAGCACCAACAAAATAATGCAGTAAAAGTTAATGTTCACAAGGAAATTATACATAAGGTTATGTAAAATACTATGTATAAAATATGTCTTCATAAACTAATTAATTTTAATTAGTTTTATTTTGTCTGTGCTTGCTTCGCTCTCTTGTGTGTCTGTGTGTGCATGTATGTTTTTTTTTTCTGTTTCTGTCTTCAGAAGATGCATGTATTAGTATTGTTTTGACAGAAATAACAGAATCCTGACAGAGCTTGTAAGAATTTCTTTCAAACTAGTACATTAAAATAACTTGAATATTTAAACACAAGGACTAGAGCATTGTTGTGTTGTTACTGTGTAATGTTTTTTTTTTAAACATACCCAGATTTGTATTATTTTTTGTTACAACTATAGACGCTTTCCAAAGATCACGACGGCAGGCTAGGTCAGCCGAAATTTGAGTTTAAGGCACAATAGACGTAACCCGACTGAAATTTATCCGTGTTAAAATATTAATCTGACAGCTCGCGAGCAGAGTATGTGATGGATAACGAAACAAAAACGAATTTTGGCGCGAAAAAAAAACAGTACTCATAACCAAGACAACATCAAAGCGCAATTGAATGCACTGATTTCATAATATCGAAAAAGACAAGCACTAAGCGAATATAAGTAGTTATTAATAACATAATGAGTAAACACTGAGCTACAGACGTTGCATTCATGAAAATAGTTAAGATGTGTAAAACATGAACGCATTTGTGTTCACACCATCTTAAAACCCTAATTAGTGTTATCGCAGGCGTTCATTACGATCCTGGTGGTCTACAAAGCATGCTCAGCCATCTTAAAAACCTGAACAGTAATATTGCAGGCGTTCATTAAGATCCTGGTGGTCTACAAAGCATGCTCAGCCGTCTTAAAACCCTGAACAGTATTATTGCAGGCGTTCACCAAGATCCTGGTGGTCAACAAAGCAAGCTCAGACATCTTAAAACCCTGAACAGTATTATTGCAGGCGTTCATCACACGATCCTGGTGGTCTACAAAGCGTGCTCAGCCATCTTAAAACCATGAACAGTATTATTGCAGGCGTTCATCAAGATCCTGGTGGTCAACAAAGCAAGCTCAGCCATCTTAAAACCCTGAACAGTATTATTGCAGGTGTTCATCAAGATCCTGGTGGTCACCAAGCATTCTTAGCCATCTTAAAACCCTGAACAGTATTATTTCAGGCGTTCATCACGATCCTGGTGGTCTACAATGCATGCTCAGCCATCTTAAAACCCTGAATAGTATTATCGCAGGTGTTCATGAAGATCCTGGTGGTCTACAAAGCTTACTCAGCCGTCTTAAAACCCCGAACAGTATTATTGCAGGCGTTCATCACGATCCTGGTGGTCTACAAAGCATGCTCAGCCGTCTTAAAACCCTGAACAGTATTATTGCAGGCGTTCATCAAAATCCTGGTAGTCTACAAAGCATGCTCAGCCATCTTAAAACCCTGAACAGTATTATTGGAGGCGTTCATCACGATCCTGGTGGTCTACAAAGCAAGCTCAGCCATCTTAAAACCCTGAACAGTATTATTGCAGGTGTTCATCAAGATCCTGGTGGTCACCAAGCATTCTTAGCCATCTTAAAACCCTGAACAGTATTATTGCAAGCGTTCATCACGATCCTGGTGGTTTACAAAGCATGCTCAGCCATCTTAAAACCCTGAACAGTATTATTTCAGGCGTTCATCACGATCCTGGTGGTCTACAAAGCATGCTCAGCCGTCTTAAAACCCTGAACAGTATTTTTGCAGGCGTTCATCAAGATCCTGGTGGTCTACAAAGCATGCTCAGCCATCTTAAAACCCTGAACAGTACTATTGCAGGATTTCATCAAGATCATGATGATCTACAAAGCATGCTCAGACATCTTAAAACCCAGAATAGTATTATTGCAGGCGTTTATCACGATCCAGATAGTCTGCAAAACATGCTCAGCCATCTTAAAACCCTGTACAGTATTATTGCAGGCGTTCATCACGTTCCTGGTGATCTACAAAGCATGCTCAGCCATCTTAAAACCCTGAACACTATAATAGCAGGCTTTCATCAAGATCCTCGTGGTCTACAAAGCAAGCTCAGCCATCTTAAAACCCTGAACAGTATTATTGCAGGTGTTCATCAAGATTCTGGTGGTCACCAAGCATTCTTAGCCATCTTAAAACCCTGAACAGTATTATTGCAAGCGTTCATCACGATCCTGGTGGTTTACAAAGCATGCTCAGCCATCTTAAAACCCTGAACAGTATTATTTCAGGCGTTCATCACGTTCCTGGTGGTCTACAAAGCATGCTCAGCCATCTTAAAAACCTGAACAGTATTATTGCAGGCGTTCATCAAGATCCTGGTGGTCAACAAAGCAAGCTCAGCCATCTTAAAACCCTGAATAGTATTATTGCAGGTGTTCATCAAGATCCTGGTGGTCACCAAGCATTCTTAGCCATCTTAAAACACTGTACAGTATTATTACAGGTGTTTATCAAGATCCTGGTGGTCTACAATGCATGCTCAGCCATCTTAAAACCCTGAACAGTATTATTGCAGGCGTTCATGAAGATCCTGGTGGTCTACAAAGCAAG
>PNEQ01021720.1:0-50289 GCA_003012365.1 Medauroidea extradentata | reverse complement strand
TTTTTTTTTTTTTTTTTTTTTTTTTTTTTTTTTTTTTTTTTTTTTTTTTTTTTTTTTTTTTTTTTTTTTTTTTTTTTTTTTTTTTTTTTTTTTTTTTTTTTTTTTTTTTTTTTTTTTTTTTTTTTTTTTTTTTTTTTTTTTTTTTTTTTTTTTTTTTTTTTTTTTTTAGTAAAATCTCCTCCGTTTGCGAGATGGATGTCCTACTTTTTTACTCTCAATGTCTGCTGGTAACCCTAACCGGGAGAGACTTTCTCCGCGCAGTGTTGCCACATTGTGCACGTAAAATGTGTCACCGTTTATTTTGCTACTTATCTTTTCGTCTCTAATTTAGCTCGGTACTCATGTAGTATACTTACTATGCGTTTGGCACTGGACATCCTGTATACAATTAAGTGTCAGGCAAAGATTCGAGATTCGGTGACAAACATCGAGAATTCGAATAAGAATTCAGATCCGAAAAAAAAAAAAAAAAAAACTGGTTTCCTCCCAAGTTTTCCTTATCGCAGTTAAAATACGACTAACGAGGGTAAAACTAAAATCACTTGCAATATTGAATACAATAAGGTGGTTTATACTAACCGACATTTTCTTGTGGTGAGTTACTCTATAGTGCGACAATTTGTATGGCAATAAGTGTAATCACGGTCGCTTATGTTCTGTACGTGTGTTGCACGGGCCAACAAGGAGAACCATCAAATTTGTATGTAATTGTTTTTATCATCAATATGTAATTTGTGCTCTGAAACGTTAAAAACCAAGGCCTCGCTTCTGAGGCGCTGGAGGATACTCGCCAGAGAAAAGGGCTTATTTGTTTTTTTTACCCCGCAGGTTCGATAACGTCAATAAAACTCCTGAACAATGGGCCTATCCGGCTGGTGAATCTCATCCCAGCTAGCGTGCAGTCGGCAAAAATTCACGAGCGGCCATCGTGGGGCCCGAGTGCGGAAGTTTCGGCGGAAAAAAAGTAAATGAGCAAGAATTTTTGTAATGCACTAAAAATTGAGAGTAGGCCTAAAGAGATATATACCAACTCCGTCCTCTTTTCCAGCGTAGCTCAAGGGAAATTGAAATACTAACCAAACAAACTGAAAGAGACGGATTAGAAAAAAAAAAAAAATAGGTGAATAGATAGTGATACCAGTGAAACGCATAAGAGATCCCGTGTTTTCCTAACTTAAATTTGGGAGAAAAAAATTAAGTACGTTTTAACTAGCAACGAAGTCTGTTTTAAATAGCAACGAATAATACAATTTTGAAACTGCTGAGGTTCCCTTGGTGAATCACCAACGAATTAAAACTGTTACAACTATTTACATATTTTACCTTATAACTAATTAACAGTGACAAGCCCAATAAATTTCAGAGGAATATTTTTAAAACATACAACACAATTAATGTTTTTAAGGATGGAAGATAAATATTGAGTGTCGTAACAGAAAAACAAAGGAACACGAACAGGATTTGATTTGCTGTCGTTTTTTTAAATATAAAATTAAAAAATACTTTAAAGTAAGATATGAAGCCAAAATAGGATGAAATCTGCAAACATAAGAAATATGTGAACAGTGCACTTGTTAATACACGGCGTTAAAGTTTAATCCGTTTAGGCCTACATAAATTATTATTTTGTAATTCAGGTCGTTTGGCTAACTTTTACAACTCGGTAACAGCTACTTCCATATATACATATACATATTCATTATTTAATTTGATTCTTGTGACATTTAGGCCTACTAATATACATGAAATATCTGCTTCGGAAAACATTTCGGTACAATGGTTACCTACACATTTCATAAAATTATTGGCATCTCTAGTAAAATTTTTCTAAAATAATATTTTACAGCAAAGGAAATAAAACCTGATTCAGATAATGACATTCTTTATTACTACAAACCGAAACGAACCAAAGAAGACTCTTGAAATTTGATGTTAAAATTTTCCTAACCAGGAAAAGCCACAAAGATTACAGTCGGTGATAAAGTGTCAACAAAGAAATTCCATTACAAGCTGGAGATAAAAGCAGAAAATAAAAGAATGAGAGAATTCCGCAAAGAGCAGGCGAGTTTTATGGCTTAATCTCCTAACAAAGAAAGAGGGAATATATACCGTGCTAGGATTTAAATGTTGCAGCTGTGCACAAATATGTAGGCGCGATTTTTTTATTTTCACAGAAACTTTATTTGCCACTTTCGCAAAGCTAGTTTTTACTTTGAAGGCATCTGCAACGATAAATAATTATGCCTCAATAGAGATAAAACACGTTAAATACAAAGTACACAAGTATATTTTACTGTGCAAAGATTTCTAACTATAAAGATTTCCTTTGTCGCTTGCTCCGTAAAAAACGTTTCCCGAAAAAAGAATTAAGCTAAGTAACTTCTATAAACTTTTAACAGCTTACTCAACAGTATATACAAGTTAAGACTTAAAAAAAAGAAAAAGACTCACAGGATACTAAATTTCGAATCGATCTGACCGTTACAAATTGCTCACATTCCTTCAACAACTAGTAAAGAGCTGGCGATATTCAAACGGATGAACAGATTTTCTTGACTCACAGCTAATAAAGCTCTTGATCAAGTCGTCTTTCAAACAAACCTAAAACCTAGATTAAAATCGGTTCATCAGTTTAGAAGCTACGATTCCACAGACATACAGATCCACATGTTAAACTTATGACTCCCCTCTCTCTGCGTCGGTTTTATAAATGGATTTAGTTAAGATAATCTACACGTTTCGTGATTACTGTAGTAAGAGATAGTATTTTAATAAAACGTACAATCGATATCAAAACTATAATATTTAAAGATTCCCAGAGACGTACTCTGTTAAACAAAGGTATCATATTCGATGAATTTCTAGTTTGTGTTTGGGTCTATGCGTTTGTTTTTCTATGAAATGACCACACGTACTTGCTTATTAAATTATAAATAAAATGTAAAGGCATATAAGGTAACTCGGGGAAAAATTCAAAGCCATATTGTCTGAATAAATTTGCAAAAAAATTGATTACAATACGATACTATTTTCGTTGGACGTATGCTAAAGTTAGGAACAAGCTAAAATTTTCTTTAAAAATGTTTAAGCAATTAATCAAGTAGACGGGCAAATAAAATATTTTTTTTTTACGTTCAACAGCTGAATTTACGGAACAAAATTTATGAAATAAATTTAATTTTTGTTATAGCTTAACTGTCAAATTTTGTCATATTCTACGCCCTATCATTGCCGAATAAAAAAATTAGATTTCAAATAAGTTGTAAAACATTTATATTAATCTAAAATTGTGACCAAATTGTTATACTTCTGAAGTGTATTTGCAACATTTATTACGATGTTTTCCAGTTATCACTCAGTACTTTCATATCGAAATGTAGATGTGTGAAAAGACACGTAGGTATATTTATACTCTTTAAGAACCCATGTCGCTTACCAAGTTAGATTTTTCTTAATTTCTTCTTTATTCAAGATATGGCTAACTTTATCTTTCCCGAAGAATTTTCAACTGGGACTTAGTTAATTACCGTATATTTCATTGCGCATATCCTGTAAGCAATATTAATCCGAGATTATCGAATAACTTCAATTAAAGTTAAATTTAAAATACAAATTATCTGTCACCATAAACAGAAATAATAGCTAAAGAACTCCTAGAACCAAGGTAGTTCAATAATGCGAACCTAATGATAAAATATAATCTTAATATATAAAATAAATTGCCCCACTCATTCACTCACTAATGAGCGCACAGCGCAAACTGCTAGACCTAGACATATGAAATTTTGAGGGTGAGGGGGGTCCTTATACCGTAGGCACCTACTAATAAGAGGTTAAGGGAGTGAAAAGGTGCGCAATGCGTTTACAGTGAATCCTGTACAGCGCTTTAAACCCGTTGAGATATCCCGTGATTTCTGCTTCAGAATAAAGACTACAAAAATTCATATGACTTAATTTTTAGATCTTTTGAAATTCGAAAATTAAGGAGATGCCGCAAAACGTGATTCAAATTAATCATTGATGACTCTTAAACCTGTTTTCAGATATTGAAGTGCTCTTTGCTTCAGAATGTACCTTACGCATAAGAAATATTCCTAAAAAGAGTTTCATGATTTTTTTTTTAAATTAAACCTTAAAGAATTGTAAAAATAATGCGTGGCGTTAATTAATTATCTGTAACTCTTAAACCTCCAGAGTTATCGAGATGAATTTTGAATACGAATGAAGCTTACGTAAATACCTCAAAATCTATTTCATGATTTTTCACAGTTAAGACCATATAGGGGTGGAAAACTGTTAAATGTTTTAGATGTCCCGGCAAGCAGGCATGACCACGGCCGTAGAAGAACAGGCCTGGACACACGCCTATCTGCCAATGTACTTTGCTTGACCACCTTGTTTTTTGGCTGTAGTTCATCAAGTTACCGAGAATGTTGTACTTTTTGGCGCTATATTCCGAGTGGTCGTGCTCAAACTCCGCCCACTGTTTCTAGTGTTTACATTATAAAGTAAGTAAAGATTACTGAAGCCATGCTTTAGTATTGTGAGCGAAGGAAGTATTTCATAAATCGATAAAAAATACGTTTTGATATAGTGTTTATCTTTGTGGGAGGGAAGTGGGCAGAATTTGAACCAGACCGTCCTGACTGCAGCGCCAATAAAGTACATTCTCGGTAACTTGGTGAACTGCAGCCAAACAACAAGGGGGTCAAGCAAAATACATTAGTATATAGGCCAGTGTCCAGACCTGTTCTTCTACGACCGTGACCAAAGTCGTTATAAAAGAACTAGACTGCCACGATACTCTTTTGTTACATGACCACGTGGGCATGACCACGTGGGCATGACCACGGAGAAATAATTTTTAAGGTGTTTCTTGTTGCATTCCTATTAATACGTATACCTCTGTGAAACACTTGTAGAAGGTTTTGAGCTCGATTCCCGTGTAAGGTTAAATGCGACAGGGAACTGATGTGTTATTATGTACTCACATGTCAGTGGCAGATGACAGGATACTGAATTTTCAAATATAAGTATGAAACGTTAATAGTTGCTTACCTTTGCGGCGTAAGCACCGCCTAAGGGGCAACAAGTATACTCGATGTCACATAAACGAAGTATGGTATTGTTATACTTTGGGTATGAAATTTCGTTAATTGTACTTACATCATGTCCTCAATATTTCATTAACACGATAAGCTTTTATTTCTTTCAAAAATTCCACGCGGGTAAAGCCACGATTGGACAGCTAGAGTTTATATAAAGGGACATTACAGGCAGTTCTCGATAAAATGAGCAATACATAAAGTTTCCTTTCAGCCGTTTTGCAGTTATCTTTACTATTTTTAATATGAAAACTTCCGTGTGACTAAAAGCTAGTGTAAAAATTTCAACACTCTCAAAAATTAATATATATTGGTACAATAAAACATATTTTAAAATTATTAATTATAAGTTCTGCTGAGTGCTAAATCGATATTTGTCACACCCGTAATTTACTGTACGAAAATTACTAATTTCAACGTAAGAGGTTTCACAGCCTATTAAATGTTGGCAACACCGGAGAGACGTAGGAAAGGAGCAAGGCACGAAGTTTCCCAGCAGCCAGACCGCTCCCAGGCTAACAACGAGACAGACTTGCCCGGCAAGTATGCGGCCAGCCAGGGCTGGTGCCAACTTTCCGCTCGACCACATCTTGCCGCACGGCGACCCCAACTTCCAGGCCAAATTGAGGTGGCGCTCTCCGGCCGAGAAACCTGCCTCGTGCGGCATGTGCTGCGACCTAGCGGCCAGGCGGCCAACTATGCTCGGGGGTCCTAATAGCGGGGGGAGGGGGAAGTTCCCCTCACACAGCGTCATTATGAAAGGGTTGGTTGGGTGGGGGGTGATAGGGGCGGCGAGAAAGATGGCGACACAAGGAGGAAGAGAGCAAACGCCTCTGCGAGGGTGTCTTTGTTCCAACTTCGGCGTCAAGTTACGAGCGGACCGAGGGAGGGTCAAAATCTCTTCCAACCGACCCTCCACCCCCTCAAAAGCTCCGCGGCCCACCTATATCATCTGGCGTCGTGCCAAATGAAACGGTGGCGCGGATAACACTGAGGAAGAAACGAGCCCGCTAAAGGACGGTGTAAAGGGGGAGCTAGTGAAAATGGGAAGGCCATGCCCTCCCTTGGCCCCTCCAAGGGCAATAAATTTGCAAATTCCAATTCCATATTCTTTTCAGCAGAAAAGTTTTTATCCTGAAAGAACCGCAAGTGAAATTAGGTAACCTCCGCCCTTTGCCGCGACAGCTAAAAGATTTGCGACTCATATCTGTATAACCCCTCTGGACATTCCCGTCAAAACAGTCATTAAACCGATATTTCTGGCGATAATTTTAATACAATTATCAGTCCATTGGGAAAAATAAGCCTTTTTCAATATAAAACCCTTTATAGAAAATTGACAACCCTAATCATTTTATCTAGAATTCAGCAATATTTTTGGTACATTCATAGGAATGTGTGTCATATTTCGGTGTGTTTTAAACAATTTTTTAATGAATTACATAAATTTGTAAAAGTAAACAAAGTAAATTTTAGAAAGACTGTTGTACTAATTCAATAAATGAATCGGAAGAGTAAGTGTCGGCAGTAAACAGAACATTAATACTTGCCAACACTAATAAGTGTTATTGCTACTTAAGTCCTGAGGTTGTGCGTAAAAACTCCATAATGTTTACGAAATTCTATCTGAAATTCAGTTATAATAGCTTTCATAATTACTTTGATATGTTAGTCAAATCCACTAAAGATGTGTGTCGTCAGTGTGGCTGATCGATCTGAATCAAACAAGGGGAGTGAATTTTCCAGTAAACGATACAGCTCAAAGACTCTTGAGGTCGAATTTAGCTAAGTTCTGTGTCAGCTTACTTTCCTGGAAGCTGATTTCTTTGTTTTAATGAGACTACAGTAGTTAAAGACTTTGACGGAAACGAGAAAAGACAAAGCCTTAATATGATTATTTTAGATTCGAAATTACACCACGATATTAATTTCCCCTATTGAAACAAGGTGGCGTAATATTATTTCCACGAAAATTTCTGCAACTAGAGACACGAGTATTTCGCTGATTAATCTGACAGCAGCCTAGACTTACCATTTCTATACACGCACTAACCGGAGTGGATTGTCAATTAACTCGTAACCGAACAAGTGGGCTGCATGTGACAACCCCGCCAATTATTTCTTTACTCATATAGTCTTCTAAGTTGTATCAAAACAGCTGTCGTCTAAGCACATAAGGGGGATTGATCCCGACCCCTGTACATTTAACCTTTTTATTTCTCGATAACCGTTGATTCAGTAGATTTATCCACATTTTTACATTCCAAGGCATAGATGAAAGCTTTTGTTTTTTTCTGAAATAGTTGCAACCTTAATGCCTTCATTATTTTGTAATGGAAAACCGCTGACATGGAAAAGGTGCTTTATTTACCGGAGCAACTACAGTCGTTATAAAATTAACAGAAACCATGCCTTACGTATTCCAAAAAGGTGAAATAAAGAACTATGCCGTGTAAAAGCAAAAAAACTTAAAATTTCCTCTCCGAGCTGAGACTGGCCAATCCCCATAAGTGGCGGTGATGTATAAGTTCTTGAAGTTCAACCAAATTTATAATTAATTCACGACATAACCATATCTCTAACTATAATAAAACCAAAGATCCCCTCCGATTTGATCAAAATATTTATGTGGATTTCAAGAGATTCTCGAACCTACTTTTGTGCTCGAGACAAATACTGCTGTATGTTTGTCACGCGAGCTGTTGATCTCGGTCTGTCAAGCAAGTTAATCTAGGTTGCACCGTCGATAATGAGCGGCGAGTGTATAGATATTTCGTGATCATGTGAGCAATTCTGAAGACCATCTCGTCTAAGATATTATTAAATAATGATTTTCTTTGTGACGTCAGAAGTTGACTTTTTAGTTCGATTTAACTTATTCGTTGTAATTATGTGGATTTGCAGGAACTCAACAACAAAGGGAGGCTAGGGAATACAGCCCCCTCCACTTTTACAAATCCATGAAGCAGGGGCAAACCTTAAACAATCTACCTGTCTACATACAATTACTTTACATGCTATGTATATTTGTAATATACATAATTTAGTCATTTTATAAAAGTAAAACTATTTATCAAAGATGATCACCCTTGTACCTCCTTAAGAATATTTGAATTTTGTCTCAACTTTTCTTTGGGTAAATTTATGGAACTTTAACGTAACTGCCGAATAGAACACATATTGATACAGTTTTTGACATCATAGATATTTGTTTGTCGTTACTACAAATCTAACTGCAGTTATGAAAGTACTACGAAGTTTCTAACTGCAATAATTTGATCTGTAACAGTAACTAGAAATTACGATGTATGGTGTCAACAATTCTTTCAATACGTATTACGTTCTACATTTAGGTTAGACTTCCGCAAATTAACCCATGAGTTATGAGACAAAACACACAAATCCAATATGGCGACGAGCTATTCCTCTGAAAGATGAAATTTTAAACAGCAATTATTATGATTTCGCTCTCCCTTTTCTTGGGAACTTGAGATGATGTACCACTGTTAAAAAGTAGCAGAAAATTAAACATAATCTGGACGACAAGAAGCAGGTTGGGTTTCGAAGTGCTCACTTGATGCTGAACTACCTATAATAGGGAGCGCCCTGCACATGGTAGCAGGGGTCGGGTCGTAGCAGGGCTTAACCAGACCGGTGCGGCGTGATCTACAGGCGGACCACGGGTGGCCTAGCGCGCGCCCGTAAATTCCCCGCCTGCCTTGGCGATCCGCAATTAAAAGGGTTTATCACCGCAGTGGAGGGTAAGCTAGGGAACGTGGTGGTGGTGATGAGGAAACTTTGGGCATGGGAGAGGGGTTGAGAATGGGGAGAATATGTTCCCTTGGCTGATAGGAAGAGGAACTCAGCACCGATTTCACTCGCTCTCTCGCTCGCCCCCTCATTCAGTCACTCGCCCTTTCACTCGGTCAATCACTCACCATCTCACTCGCTCCATCAACCGTCCTTTCAATCGAGCCGCCACACGCCGTTTCACTTTCTCTTACGCATTGTATCACTCACACTCTCAGTCGTTCCGTCACTCGCACTCTCACTACCTTCGTCACTCGTCCTATCGCTTGTAACGTCACTTACCCTCTCACTTATTCCATGCACTTGTACTCTCGAACTTCACAATTCAACTTAAACTCAATACCTGCAGTGTGTTTTATTTGAAATTGTTTGTAACATAGTAACACATTAGGTTAGGTTTTTAAACTTCGTTTTTACGTAATGTTGCACAAATACATATTTTGACAAACACAGATCCCATCTCTTTCTTTATCTTTACAACCATCAAGAAATATCGGCAGACTTGTTAAGAATGACCTGGGAGTAAATATTCGTGTAGCCCCTTGCAGAAATAAATATACACTATAGATATTCCGGACGTTATTCATACATATGTTTATTTTTTAGTTTGTTAACTTGACTCTTTTGTTTTATTGCAGAACTAAAATTTATTGTCACTAACACCCCTCCACCCCTCAATAAAATGTTCCACTCACCTAGATTTGCAATCATTGATAAAAACAATTGACACTATTCACAGCTCAATATTTAGGTCACTACATTCAAGTCCAATATCTTCAACAAATTTCACAATTATTGTTAATTAATGTTACTATCGTTGCCAAACATGGCTTTGCTTTGAAACAATTTGCTTTTAAATGGCCGTACTTACCGCAATAGTGGCACTTAGGGGGATCAGGCATAACACATTTTTTTACATTGAAGCCCCTACTACTGTGCCTTAATTTTTACCAATTCACTACTCGTCTATTAACAATCTAGACGTTAGTTCAGTAAACTTCTGATCCTTAGCTGATACTGACTCCCACACAGATACAAAATGTACAAATTTATCTGGTAAGGTCTCAATGATTTTAGTCATTAACATTTGTACTGAAATTGTTTCTCCATGTTCTTTTAATGTAGCGACAAATTCTTGCAACTTTGATATAAATATTGCTATAACTTCACCTTCATATTTAAGGTCAAAAATTGTTATTGTGACTGTTGAAGACTTACCTCTGATTGCTACATATATATAGACAACTTTATCCACATTTCATGCGCAGACCCTCATGTTAATAAGTGGGTCATGGGGCCTTCTTCCAATTGTGTTACAATTACTTCTTGAGCTTTACTATCACAACTGTTCCATAACATTAAACATTTTTAAAATTAATTGTCTAAAACATCGTCCGTTTTTTTTTTTTTTTTTTTTTTGGTTGGCTTAAGTTCGCTGCCCGACACAATTTTGGTAAAATCTTTTGACTTTAGAATCACGATCAGTTGAAATTTCCAAACATTCTAATTTATTTCATTGATTAATTTAAGTCTAGAAGAGTTTTCTGACTTCATCATGACTGCTCTGATTAACAAACAGTGCAATCAACATGTACTAAAAGACTATTCTGCGTATATAATTTTTACCATTAGAATTTATTGGTATGCGGACATACGCCATTGCTCGTGTTTTGCTGATCAAACTTGTGTTGAATGAAAAAAGTAGAAAAATAACAAAAAAACTTACGTAAAACACAAAGACCAGATAAAAAAGCAATCGCAGAGGAATTATGTCAGTTTATTTTTAATTCGACAACAAAGAATTCTAAAGGTAGAATCCAGTCGAATATCGACACAACACCCAGACACAAAAGGCAGACACAATAGAACCAAATTTCCATAATGAAAAAAGATGGAAGTAGACAAAAAAAGTGAACTGTGGACAATAAACAAACGACAAGAGACAACACAACACAAGTTAAAAAAAAACAACGAATAAACGCAATGTTTCGGGAATTGCGATCTATTCCCGTCTTCAGGCTGAGACACAGCTAGTCGGAATACCAAGATTCGAAAAGACGAGAAAACCCGCCGACCAACGTCATCATCCTGTACGACTCCTACACGAGAAAATCCGGGGGCCGACCAAGCAGGAAATCGAATCCGGATCGCCTAAGTGGTAGAAGAATGGTCTAACTATTCGGCCACTGCGCTCTATTTTCTTTTCTTCCCTAAAACTGTTGTATAGTAGCAACTATTCCCACTTACAATGTTTTCCAATTTATAAGGAAAACACTTTTTTTTCTGAAATATTACAACAGCATTCAAATAATTGCAACAAATATGATGAAAAAATAGGAGGCTGGAAATCAGAAAAAGTGGTGTGGCAAAGATATGCATTTAACACTACAAAAAATAGCAATTAGCCGGATAAAAAAATAAAAATAAATAAGCGGACATAGAGTAGTACTCACAATGCCGGAGACTGTGATCTCGCCATTGGTGGAGAGAGGCAGAAGGTCAGTGAGGATGCAGTTCTCTAGGGCGGTGACAAGATCTAGGGAGGAACAAGGTAGCAGACCCTCTTCCTGCAACCACCAGTCCTCGGTGTATGTGCCCATGATCAGCCACTGGTACTTGCGTCCGAACATCTCCAGCCTACATCATATACATATTGCATCCTCAGCTATAAGCTCACACTATATATCTACCACACTCCTGCATTCACTGTGTCCGAAGATCTCCAGCCTACATCATATACATATTGCATCCTCAGCTATAAGCTCACACTATCTATCTACCACACTCCTACATTCACTGTGTCCGAACATCTTCAGCCTACGCCACAAACATACTGCATCCTCAGCTGTTAGCTCACACTACCTACCTTCTATCGGCTTGCAGCCACTAGTAATTGTATCTGGAACATCTCCAGCCTACATCACAAACATACTGCATCCTCAGCTATAAGCTCACACTACCTAACTTACAGCCTCTTTTAGTACTAGTACTGCGTCCTCGACTATAAGATCACACTTACTAGTCTCCAACGTAATATATTAAATAGAAAGTAATTTATATACTCTGTTTCGTGTAATTACAGCGAGTTTTGACAGTTCTTACTATCGGTTCAACCTTTTAAGTATGTTATATGTCACACGATATTTTTAGTCCTAAAATGGACCTGAGATGTCTATTTCACTATATTAAAAATTTTGGCGTGAATTGATACACATAGGGCCTATTACATAACGTAAGTAGTTATTTTGGATAAGCAGAAGTCAAACATTACTGAAGTTATACGGAATGAAGTAGATATAAATTAAATTACTTATTTACTAAGTAATTATAAATTTAATTCTTTCAAGCAAATATAATTTCAAACAAATGGTCAATAATTTTTACATGTGAAATTCAATTAATAATTCTAAATATTCTGGCGAAATTTCGCAATATTGCAGTATTTCAGAGTTATTTTGTAGAATTAATTTTATTTCACAACTATGCTTCAAGCTCATCGACTAAAAATATTGGTTTGGAAACCTTTATTCTGTCCGTGTTTAAACCGTAGCATTTAATGTTTTGAAAATCAGCAAACATAGTAAAAATCATTTTAAACAACACTGCCAAAAAGAATTTTGATGTGTGCTGTCGTTAAGGCTTAAAATGTCATTATCGCAAAAACTAAAGAATCAAGAGAGCATGGCCTTAAAGTAATTTTCAGGGTAGCAGTTATTTTGTACGTACTATCATTGTATTAATTTTACGAATAAATTAAAACCGCATTTCAGATTTAATATTTTGGATGGTTCAGTCACAAAAATTTCACACACTACATCCTTACTCATTTATATATTCTGAAAATTTTAAATACATATAAGTTGCTGAACAATATACCTTATTTCACCTTCATCTTAGCGAAAAATATCAAAGTTTTACTCAGAGAATTATTTAGAACATAAAGAATGTATTGTACTCAAAACGTCCATGGCCACAATTAAAATATTTTTTTTTCTTGACAAGATGATCTTCTAATGTGGTTACCTTATCGCAAACAGCATATAACTTGTTCCGAAACATTTATTATTTATTGTAAATCATTAAGGTGGTGGTGACTTGAAAAGGGCGCGGGAGGATTGAGTGATGATAGTACCTGTGTGCCTCGCAGAATATGCGGCGCGCCCATGACTCGTTGAAGTTGCCCAGGATGATGCGCACGTCCTTGGTCTTCAGCTTGGCCATGGCAGAGATGACCTCGTTGGTGAAGCTCTGCGACTCAACCACGTCAACCCCATGACCGAACAGATGCTCCACCAGATGGTTGTGTGCCTGAAACACAACCCCACCATACACAATCAGATAAATATCCAGCTTGGCCATGGCCGAAATGACATTGTTGGTGAAGCTCTGCGACTCAACCACGTCAACCCCATGACCGAACAGATGCTCCACCAGATGGTTGTGTGCCTGAAACACAACCCCACCATACACAATCAGATAAATATCCAGCTTGGCCATGGCCGAGATGACATCGTTGGTGAAGCTCTGCGACTCAACCACGTCAACCCCATGACCGAACGGATTCTCCACCAGGTAGTTGTGCGCCTGAAACACAACCCCATCATACACAATCAGAGAAACATACAGCTTGGCCATGGCAGAAATGACCTCGTTGGTGAAGCTCTGCGACACCACCACGTCAACCCCATGACCGAACAGGTGCTCCACCAGGTGGTTGTGCGCCTGAAACACAACCCCGCCATACACAACCAAAGAATCATACATCTTGGCCATGGCAGAGATGACCTCTTTGGTGAAGCTCTGCGACTCAACCACGTCAACCCCATGACCGAACAGATGCTCCAACAGGTGGTTGTGTGCCTGAAACACAACCCCGCCATACACAATCAGAGAAAATAACAGCTTGGCCATGGCATAAATGACCTCGTTGGTGAAGCCCTGCGACTCAACCACGTCAACCCCATGACCGAACAGATGCTCCAACAGATGGTTGTGTGCCTGAAACACAACCCCGCCATACACAATCAGAGAAAATAACAGCTTGGCCATGGCATAAATGACCTCGTTGGTGAAGCCCTGCGACTCCACCACGTCAACCCCGTGGCCGAACATATGCTCCATCAGGTGGTAATGAGCCTGAAACACAACCCCACCAAACAACCGGATAAACATACAGCTAGATCATGGAGGTAGGAGCATACAGAATATGGCGTATTGCTACTTCACGGTTTCAACACACTAACAGTAGGCGATGGTGTTGCTCAAAGAATTACGTCTTACAACGCAATGGTGTAGTCAATTTCACATTTTATTGTGAAATTTTACTTTCTAATTGTGTCAAGGCAAGTTATCAAGCGAACGACTGATAAAATCTGAACTACTCATGATAATTCTGTGGGACTTTTTGTCGAGACGATATATTATTAGTGAACTTCTATTCATACAGCTCTAGGCAGTAGTAAACTTTGCTTTCGAATAAAAATTAAAACCCGTTATTAGAAAAATAAGGGCTTGAAACCACTAAATCCATTAAAAAGAAATCTTGAATTATTATAATTTAAAATGTGATGAATCCCAGGTATCTATAATAACAAAACATACTACCGCCTAGTGTTGTATAAACAGACGACTACTTATATCTTCTCGACAAAACTGTCCAGTGGAATTACGATGAGTAGTTCAGATATTTTCGAAGACTGAGTAGTCCAGTCGTTAGCTCGATATGTTACCTTTCCATACTCTGTAACGTAGACAAAGATAAACACGAAATATTTGTCAGTCTACAAATTATTTCAACTTTATTACTCTTACAAATTCGTGTAAAAATACATTGGTTTTTATGGCGAAAACAACGTTTTGGGCAACTGTGACCCCATGTTTAACCCTTCGTACAATAAATACTCAACTCCACTGACTTCAAGTGTCTGTCTGTGCTGTATACAACATATTGATCCGTTGAGCTGGAGCATAATGTATGTTCTATGTCAATGGGTTTGTGGACTTGAGCCGGAAGGAGGAGACTAGAGGTCAAAGTAAAATACCGATGGAGTACTAGTAGCTTACACCGAGATCAAGCTGTGCTTTTACATTCCTGTAACAGTATGGCGGAGAGCAATCACTGTTCCTGTACATGTATTAAGAAATAAGGTTATGTTTGTACAACACACATCCAAATTATACATGTTGATATGGTAACCAACAACTTAATTTTCACGTATCAAAATGGCGGATAGCAAACAGCCTGTTCCAATACATGCATTGAGAAATGAGGTTAGGTTTGTACAACACACAGATAAATTATACACGTTGCTATGGTAACCAACAACTTTATTTTCACGTATCAACATAAAGTATAGTCTCTCACCCTTCCGTCTCAAGGTTTCACACCCCACGCCAAATAACGCTCCATCTGTATGTTTCGCTAACTTTGGCGGAGACCATCCGCCATTTTGATACGGGGAAATATAGTTTTTCCGTTACCATAGCAACACGTACAATTTGGCTGTGTGTTGTTCAGTCATAACTTCTCTTCTCCATACATGTACAGGAAAAGTTGATTGCTCTCCGCCATTTTGTTACGTGAATAAACAAGCTCAGCTTGATCTCAGTACAAGCTGCTTACATTTCACTACTGCAACCTGTATTTCTATACAAAACCCCATTGTAGCAGTTCCCACAAATTAATTCAGTGAAATACCGCTGGCAACCTGTAATTATTATCTTAATACGTTTTAGAGTGAACTATACGACCATTTAGGTAGGAACGAATTTAATTCCGGATGTTTAATAGACAGTTTTGTTTCTTAATATTTCAGAGAACGTCATCTACATTTCGTCCCAATTGCATAAGATTAACCTGCGTTGCCAATAAAGTACCCGATAACAAGGAAAAGACACGCAGCAATATGAAATCCCTGTGGCTGCAAGTCCCAAGCTAAATTAATATGACTCAGTACTCGAATTATGTGGCGAAGCCATAGCCGCGCTACAAATCTAGAAATATCTGGCGTCGTCAAAAAAAGTTTATTTACATGAGCAGGTACAGCAGGAATGCCAATATGTGTTAGAATAACTATTTTATTATACTGTTTACTTAAGAGGCCGTTGCGGTGTTTCAGGCGCATGTATGCAACCCGCATTAACACCATATAAATCAAGGCTAATATTACATTCGCTATAGAAATACAAGTATTACACGTATCTACGCTATCTTCGCGATTTATGAAAGAGAGAGTAGTTCTTATTTTCGCCGCGTTCGCCGAAGCCAAGTATAAAGAATGGTAGACTGTACATTTTACAAAAATTTTTTTGTATTATGTTTTTAATGTAACTGTTTGTTTTACTAAAATTTGCAGAACGCAGCGAAAATACGAACGACTGTGCCTTTGGCTTAAAGCTGACGTGTGTAAGAGACAGGTTTGGTTAAAGTATTCAAGCTATTGCCTCGTTAAGTTCACTTTTTGAACGCATGCTAACTTCATTCGGCTGACTATTTAAACATTAACTTATCATTCTAAACCGAATCTGAGACATTAAAATAAATTCGTAGTAAGTTAACACTACTCCGGAATTTGGATCAAATTGACATGAACTCAAACTTTTTACTAAAACGTCGCAATATAAGAGATCTACCGTACTGTTTTCACTCTTCTAAAATCAACACCAGTGAAATCTTCACTGCAAACATTTCTGCATAAAAAAAATAATAATTCCGCCATTTTTACTGTTTGCGAGATGACTGCGACTTTGCGGTGAAATATAAATTACAAGTAAAAAGGATTAGCTAAGTTTGCCTGAAGTAATCTCTTTCGGACCTGCCGCAGTAGGGATTTTCAGATGTCAGTGTAGGAATGTGATAAAGTCCACGGCAGCGTGTGGATTATATACGCCTACGGCTTTAACAGCCGTCGCTAAATTTTAAGCGATTCTACTCGGAAGGTCTTAAAACGATTTACCACTGTCGCAGCGAATCAAAGTGAAACAGTAAATGCGAGAAAAAATTGTGGAAATTTTTTTTTTGTAAGTCCGCGTATTTGCGACGTTTGAAAAAGGTAATACCTCAAATGAAAAGTTACAAATTGTTAACTTAACTAAATCTTGAAGACTATAGCTAGCTTCAGAATTTGAAGGGTTTATTGCTGAAACTTCACATGCCTGCTCTCTGTTAGTAACCTGAGTTCATTAGGTGTACAGACACTTCCCAATTTTTTGAAGCTCACATTAAGGTATTCATGATATTAAGGTATTCATGATATTAAGATATATCACGATATTAAGGTATATCACCATATTAAGGTATATCATGGTATTAAGGTATATTACGATATTAAGGTATATCACGATATTAAGGTATATCACTATATTAAGGTATATCACGATATTAAGGTCTATCACGACGTATGGCCTGTTTACCCTACAAAGGAAAAATATAATATATATAAAATAATGAATGCACCAATGTTTAATACATACACACACACCTCACACAATTAAATTACGTATTTTACATACCTTGTAACGTTATGCAGGAATGCACATATTTACCTATACACTGACTATTGACATTTCGAATATAGTTTATTCTTGTTTCTACGTAGATAGTAAATCGTTATTATTAGCTTTATTTCAATAGAAACTTCAGTGATAATGTTTGGGAACCAAAATGTGTTTTCTCTAACTATTCGGGCATATAATTTTTGCCGAGAAGTAAAGCAGTTAGAACTATTATGCACCAAGGTTAATAATACCTTCTGTAGTAAATTCAACCTTAAAGTTTGTAACATGTATCAAGTTCAAGTCTGTTTGACAGACTCTGAACTGAAAACAAAACTCGCTTACTTCAATTTTAATCCGATTTATAATAAATGTTCTGAACTTTCACTATATCAATTTTTCCGGGATCAAACAACTGACTCGATTTTCTCTCTAGTTAAAATCTGGTATAGTAGTATTAGTTTCGGATTGAGATATGTTTCTTTAAATGTGACTGGTTTTAGACATGACATTTGGAGTGTTTGAAAATATTATTTGCAAGAGTGAATACATGCTTAGCTGCAAGTAAAATAGTTTTTATTTCACACTATTTTTAAACATGTTAATACACACACAGATCTTTACATACCTTTTGAATCAGCACCATTTTTGGTTTGTTTCAACACATTCTAAATAAATATATGACATTAACAAAACTTTACCGACATTTAATTTCCTGGATCATTTTGCCGTCCTGATTAGTCAAACAGAATTATACATAACCAAAATAACCCTAAAAGCGAACGTCTTTGAATAATTCAGCAGAAAATAATGAAAACAATTTTTATGGATGCAAACTGTAAGCTTTTGCGGGCACTCAGTTCTAACCTAGTTTATCTGATCACATATATTCAAATTTCTCTCTGTTATTGTGCATGCAAAAGTAATTTAGTTTATAGGAAAAGAAAAAAGTTATCAAAGGAAATATTCTTGAAGTAGAAGGATAAGTTGTTTAAAATATTAAACTAAGAAAATAAAAAAGTTTCAGTAAAACAAATTACCAGCAGCATTGTTTTGCGCGTAATAAAATAGGCTAAATAATGTTGTTATAAATACTGTCTCCCGTACGTATTTCCTGCAATGAGCTAATGCAGTTTTAAAATGGGAAAGTATTTTGAAAGTTTAAGTCAAATTATTGTTAATATTTATTTAACATAATGACTGTTCAAATATTTGATTCGCTCTATAAAACTTTTTCCAGACAATATTCACAAAACGGTTAAAAAAAACAGTTCTTTTTAAAAAGAAAAACAATGATTTGAAATCTGAGAAGTAGTAGGTAATCTTATTAGCTGCTTTCTTAGTTTGTATTTTAATGATGAAGCTGTAGAAGTTTAGGTAACTCTTCTTGCAAAACCTGACAGTAAGAATATAAGTTTCTTTTTATTTATATTTTTTCGAAACGAAACTAAGAGTTTTTATGGCGTGGCAACAATTACCACAGCAAAAACACACTAATTAGCTTCTGCAGATGTAACAAATAAGTTCGTGCACTTTACCTATAGTTGAATAATGTAAGTTAAACGCCTACTGCCACAGCATTACTCCCGATATATATATGTATTACGGACAAATTAAAAACAAATTGTTATCGTATTATTATGAGCCACAATCACAAAGGCAAAAGTCGTGTCACTGTCAGCACACGAGCGTACACAAGTTCTAAAGGTAATAACACTCATTACTTGGTAAATAAACGCTGCAAACACTTACTTGAACTACACTTTAACCATTTCCGTATACGTCTTTAAGGCCTTTTTACGGAGTTTTGCAGTGATTTCGAAAATATTTTTTTATTGCTACCTAATACTCATATCAAAATTTCACTGTACAGTTTTGACACTTATATGTTATAATTTGTAGCTGAATTTTTTTGTACAATTATACTGAACGGTTTTTAGATTTCATTACCCAAAGTATCACGTTTTTCGTCGTGAAAATAAGCAAAAATGAAGGAAATTATTTTTTTTTTGCTGGCGAATGGTACATTATTTAAAAAAACGCGTCCACAGTATTGTGCATCGTGTGATTGCACATTGACTCAAATTGTTTCAAAATTTTTGGTTAAAAAATATTTGAGTTATTGGCACCAGCCTGAAAAAAAAACTCGGGAACAAGCCCATAAGAAGGGTAGTTCTTTCTCATACAGAGCATACAGTTTTCCTAACAAAAAAAATTATTCTTTCTACACAAGGAATAGTTTCTTCTATAGATTGGATTGTTTCTTCAAATGAACAAATCATTTCGTTTCAGAATTAATTTTCACTTTTTAAATTGAAAGTATTTTAAGAAGTAACGGAACAGGTCAGGGTTATAACCTGTTAACTATCCCCGTCATACCAGAACAATAACTCCCACGACAATATTTCGTTTTCTTTGTCAGTGGATCTGTGAAGTTCGTCTTAGTTATGACCAGTGGTTCGATTACAACTCTGGCACTGAATTTTCACATCACGAATTGGGTTTTGTGTAAACGCACGGTACTAATTAATTATTAGTTAAAAAGCGTCTAAATGTATTTCTGTAGAATTAAAAGGAATTTTTATACATTTTTCATCCAATTCCTGGCAGTTGTTTGGAAATTTTTCAGTTAATTACTTGGTTTTTACTACACACACACATGTGCGGAAATTTCTCTTTGCATGTAGTGTAATTAGCTCCTTAAAATCTAAGGAGATTTTTACTTATTTTTTTTCCTTAGTGAGATGAAGACTGCTTTTCAAGCTTCTAAGGCGTCTGAAAATTAAATTTATGGATCTTATTGAACTATTCATTGGAATTATAACTGTCGAAAATATTTTTAATTCCTCTCTATACTTTTCAATTTTTTTTTCCTTGAAAGAAATCTCACCTCCCACCACCCAGGCAGGCGTCAGAGTTCTGTAAGGAGGAGGAGGCGTCAACCAGTCTGGATAAAGCAGGAAGAAAAAAATTAGAAGAACTGTGGCGGACGCCGGTTGTTAAGAAAGTCAATTATGCAAATAAGGCACGAGGTGCCCTCGATTTGCTGGGAGGAGAACGGGAAGGGTGGGGGAGAGCAAGGTTGAGGCAGGGCCAGCTATTATACAGTTATTCAATTTTCCAGCCTGCCTGACGCAGAAGCGCTCAGTGGCCATGAACTTTCTTCTCTGCTAAATTTATTCCGCTTGCCTTCGCTCCAATTTCTATAAGTTTTTTTCTAGTTTTATAAAAAACACTAAAAATTTTAATAGTCATTTATAATTGAGGCGATGAGAACCAGAGAGGCCTAACCCAATTTTTTGAGACAGAGAGTTAATGGCAGAAACAGACCAAGAATAATTTATATTTTGTTGTGCCAAAATTTTCTAAGCATGATCTTGCTGCCCAAACACCACTAGTGAGGCTAACTGCTCTGGCACTATTGAATTCTCAGAAAAAATAAATGCCAGAAAGGCATATCGTAATATTGGGTTAGGCCACTCTGGTTCTCATCGCCTCAATTTTCTAATTGTTCATATTGTCCCGAAATGTCTCAATGATGCATTATTATTACCACACCATAATTGGGAACTGCAGTACCAAACGTTTACACGCATCTGCAAACTTCCAATGTCCCGACCATCCCAAACTCAATATAGTTTTGTGTTTTCCTTTCTTTTCCCCAAATTCACAGCAAATAGTTCGACCACCCGAAGCACGTTTTACTTCTCTAAGAAGCAATTCTAAAAATTAAAAATCGGAGGAATGATACTATGAATTTCAAAATCTACAATTATTTGCGGAACGTCCTAACAGCAACCCCCTCCCCCACAATTTCTGAGTAGCTTTGAAATGTTATTTAAAAAAATATTAAATATTGATAGTCACATAGAACATTGTCCTCACTGTTTAGAGTGTTCTGAAATATCTCACTGACGTATTATTATTATGCCAATATTACTAGGAACTGCATACCCTATCGTCGCCACGCATACCCATGACTTTCCCTAACCATTCCAGACTTAACAACGTGTATTAAATTTTTTTTAACTAGTACTACCACAAAAACATTAATTATGTAATATTACTCGAATTTCATGATCAGGAACAATAACCATAAGTTTACATCTTCTTCCCCCAGGATTCAACTCTATCCTTTCAGAAGAAATACTTTACTTTATTTTTTTAAGCGCACCCCAAAAGGTTCGAACAGCGACCTACAACTCATACTTAGCTCGATTTCTCCAACGAGCAACAGGAAAAATAAAAATGTGGAACAATTCTAGGTAAGGTTGTCAAAGTTTCTAATTGTTTCACCATTAGTTAGAATATTTAGAAAAGTATTCGACGAATTACTTTCATCACTAGCTATTTAGTATGTTCACAAACTTTTACAAGTATTGTTAAAAATTTTCCTGTTAATGGTAAGTTTGCAACGAAAGTACTTAGTAAACATCCTAAACATGTTTCGTGGCGTATGTCCACAAAAATACAGTTTGTCATGTTTTCTACCCTTCAAAATCAAAACAACTAGAACATTCCGCCAAGTTTTACAATTCACTTGAAAATATTATTTTAAACCAAATTAAATTTTCAAAAATTCTAGAAGGCATTCCTACACTTTCTGAAAACAAATTTACGTGCATGTTTTTGTTGGTTAGAATGTTTACAAACATTTGAATGTATCTTTACGAATGTTTCCGCAAATGATAACTATGCAACGAGACTTACTTTCCAAACATTCTAAACATGCATGCTACACTTTCTAAACAAACCCAAATGAACAAGTTTTTACTGCTTTAGAATGTTCCGTCGTTGTTAAGAATGATTCCATATGGCTCAATCATCCATCATTACTTCCACCCCAATTTTATGATTAACAAGCCTAATACTCCGCATGCTTCCCCAGGACTCTACCCGATCATCTTAGGCGAAATAAACTTTTTTTTTTTTTTTTTTTCAATTAGCGACATAACCACCCAGATCTGGCACTACCTCTCCGAATAGCAGCTGAAAACTCAAAATTGAACCGGTGTTGCTGCATGTGCAAAAATGTATTAATGGCTGGGGGATATACTTAAAAAAAACCACCCCTAACACCCGGGAGCCATTCCCTTATCTTTATAAAAAAATAAAATGTTTACAGTTGTTCAGAATGTTTCGCCATTATTTAGAATGTTTAGAAATGACTCAATGAACCATTATTACCTCCACAACATTAATAACAACAAGCCCAAGCCTCCGCACGACCCCCTTAAACTCTCACCAATTATTGAAGGCGATTTCAATTTTTTTACATGCACCCCAAAAAGATGGAGCAGCGACCTTCCAACCAGACCGGCATCGACCTCTCCAAAGAGCAATTCCGAAAAAATTGGAATAGGAACCAAAATCTTGCTATGAGTGCAAAATTTATCAATGAGCGGACGAGGTCCTCAAACAACCCCCCTCCCACTTCCCCCAGGACTCCAGAAAACTTTACAGTATCGAAGTTATTTGGAATATGTTTTGCCGTTGTTTAGAATTGTAAAAAATGACTCAATCATCCATTGTTACTTCCAGCCTATTATTTGCAATAACTTTGCCAATCCTCCGCGTGCTTGCCCAGGACTCTCCTTGATCATCTTAGAGAAAATAGCATTTTTATTTTTTTTTAAACTGCAGTCTAAAAAGTTCAAAAAGCAACTTACTACCATGTCTGGCACGACCTTTTCAGAGAGCAACTCAAAAAACTAATGATTGAAAACGGTGTTGCTGTGTGTGCCAAAATTTAATAATGGGCAGGGTACGTACGAAGATATATATACGACTTTGGAGTTGTTCCCTTAGTTTAAAAAAATCTCTGACTTTTAGAGGTTTTTTTTAGATAATTTTGTCATTGTTTAGAATGTTTATAAATGACTTAAAGAACAATTTATTCCAACCTTAATAACGAGAATAACAGTCCTAACCCTTCGCACGCTTGCTCAGGACTCCCAGATCATCCTCAGCAGTTAGACTTTAAAGAAGGTCTTTTTCAACTGCAATCCAAAATGTTCTAATTTCGACCTACCACCCAGATCTAGCATGGCATCTCCGAAGAGCCACTCAAAAAATTCAAAATTGAAACCAGTATTGCTACGTGTGCCAAAATTTGTTAATGCCTTGGGAACTTACTAAAAAAACACACCCTTAAGACCCCAGAACTGTTCCTTAAATTAAAAAAAGTAAAACTTTTATATATGTTTAAAATGTTTCGCCATTGTTTATAACTGACTCAATGAACAATTATTACTTCCATCCCATTAAAAATAATAACAAACCCAAGCCATCTCACGATCCCATGGCCACACTCTAATCATCGGAAGTGGTTTAAAATATTTACATTATTTTTACGTGCAGTCCAAGAAATTGGATCAACGACCTTCCTCCCAGACTTGCTTCGACGTCTCCGAGGAGCAATTCCTAAAAATTCAGAATTGGAACCGGTCTTGCTACTTGTGCGTAAATTTGTCTATGGACAGGCGAGGTCATCAACCAACACCCTCAGCACTACTGAGCCACTCCCCCCTTCTTTTCCAACACAATTTACATATTTAGAGTTGTTTAGAATGTTCAGAAATGAATGAATGATCAATTCTTACTCCCACCCCATTAATTGGGAATAACATTCCAAAGCATCAGCATGCTTTTAGGACTCACCATCATCCTAAGAAATAAAAATGCTTTTAATTTTTTATGAACTGCAGACGAAATTTTCGAATAGCGGTATTTAACCCAGATCTGGCACGGCCTATCCAAAGAGCAATTTAAAAAATTTCGAAATCCAAACCGGTACTGCTACATGTGCTAAAATGTATTAATGGCTGTGGAACTTCCTATAAAAAAAACGCAGGACCGCTGAGCGGTTCCATTATTTACTTTCCAAAAAAATTTCACATTTTTAAAATATGTTTCGCTATTGTTTAGAATATTTAGAAATGACTCACTAAAACAATATTACTCACATTCCATTAATGAAAATAACAAACTGAACACACGCCACTTCCCCAGGATTTCCCCCAATACCCAAGGCAACGACAAATATTTTATATGTTTTTGTTAAAATTGAGCCCAAAAAGGTCAAATAGCGAACTATAACTTACATCTTGTAAGACCTCTTTAACAAGCAACACAATAAATTCAAAATCGAAACGGTGTTGCTACGTTTGCTAAAATGTATTAATGGCAGGGAGACGGGAAAAAAAACGGCTTCAAAGCTGTTCCTTTAATACTTATTTTAAATAATTTCAAAAAATTAGATATGTTAACAATAAGTTTTGCCATTCTTTAAAATATTTAGTACGACTTAATTAGCCATTATTAACCCCACCCCGTTAATAAGAATAACAATCCTACCCTTCCGCATGCTTGCCTAGGACTCTTCTACACCATCCTAGAGGATTTAAATTTTTTTTTCAACTGCAGTCCAAATAAGTTTGAATAGTGACCTACCTCCCAGACTTAGCACTATCTCTCCCAATAGTATACTAAAATATCATATTTTAATTTAAAACTTTGTTGTTACATGTGCCTAAATTTACTAACAGCAAATGAAGTGCTTTGAAAAAAACTAATAGGACCTCGGAACAGTACCCTTAGTTTTTTTACATAGAAAATTGAAATTTATAAAGCTTTTTAGAATGCTTCGCCATTGTTAGAATGTTTAGAAATGATTTAATGCACCATTGTTATTCCCAGCCCACTAATAATAATAACAATCCCAAGCCTCCCCACGGTCCCACAAGCCTCTCCCCAATTATTGAAGGCGTTTTTTATTTTATTAAATTTCTTGCTTGCTACCCAAACATATGGAGCCACGACCTTTCCCCGATACCTGACTCGACCTCTCCGAGGACCATTTCGAAAAATTCAGAATCATAACCGGCTTTCCTAGGTGTGCCAAAATTTACCAATGAACGGGCAGGGTCAAAAACGGAACTTTCCAAGAACTGCTAAGCCGTTCCCTCATTTTTTTTTTTTCAAAATAATTTACGTTTTCATAGTTGTTTAGAATATGCTTTGCCGTTGTTTATAATGTTTATAAATTACTCATTCATCCATTGTTACACCCAAAACATTATTGGGAACAACCTTTCTAAGTCTCCGCAAGATTGTCCAGGACTGCAGTCCTTATAAAAGTTCGGACAGTGACACACACACACACACACAAACACACACACACACATATATATAATGACACGAAGAACTATGAACAACTTCGTAAATGTCTCAGCAGTGGGGACGCCATTTACAAGACATAATGTTTACTACCTAAGTCATGAACAATGGCATAGTCTATGCTATTCACAACATTAAGTGATTTGTCTGTATCATTCTTTGCTTGTTTGCAACAGCCATCCTAAATGCGGGAGGTTTTTTTCCCGGACCCTGTATTACGTTATAACTACCCCTCCCACCTTCGGCAAATACATCCCCTCTTTTTATAACGGCAATTTTTAATTTTCTTACGGCGTACGCGTAAATTTCGCTATAAAAATTAAGTAATTTCCATCCTTCATTACAGCCACAACACCGACAAACATAATTACGCACCTCGACTGCTCTGAAAACAGTTAAAAAATATATATTCCCAAATTTTGTTTTATGCTTACATTATTTCCTTCGCGTAAAACCTTTAGCTAACCTTCCAGGTTTAGACGAAAGTTTACAGAGGCACGACTGATATTAGCTGTCTAAAGTTTTTGTCAATTTAGAGTCATTAGAGTCATTATGAAAAGTAAGTGAAGCACACCTTACACTTTATTTTAATATTAATTTTTGTCAACGATTTTAATAATATTTTATTAAAGGTGGTCAAAAGTTAGTTATACTGAATTGTAGGACATTCTATCGCTGTATAACGAAATATTTATATTAAAATATTAATTTTATACTTCTCAGTTCATATTCCTACAAAAGCGTGTCAATTTAAATTTTATTTATTCATAAATAAGCTGCGTACCTCGGCGTCCTAGCGCGAGCAAGGTTTAGTTATATTCTGCGAGGCTCAGTTACCTTCTAAGGTATCGCTTGGAGTCGAAAACTATTTTCAACATTGAGAAAAATTATATATTGCTACAGGAAAACGAAGAAAGCTGTTGGGAGGACTCTGAGCAGGTGTTTCCGCGTGTTTTGCGAGAAATAAAATACTAATTTGTCCATAATTTTCATACAATGAATTTTAAAAACGCCTGAAAGATCCTTAACAATGTGAAGTGTATCAGGATGAACAAAAGTGTCATTGTCTGCGTGTATGTAGTTCGCCCGGATTCTAGTCGCATTCAAATTGATACATCTTGTAATAAATCTTTATTCTTGCTCTGAACTGGATTTGAGGTAGGCAGCACCCTTAATGCTTTAAAGTTTATCGTATTGGAAAATTAGTTGAGTGAAAGAAAACCTGCTTAGCGCAACCAAATTACTTGTTTGTACAGTGACAATTACATACTTTTTAATGCTGAAACCAAGCTACACTCTCAATACGAATCAGTGGTTACAATAAGTGAATTGTTAATCACTGAAATTACAGTTAACTTTCCGTTTCTGACTGATGAACCTCTGGAATTCATTTAAAATCAATTAAATATAAATATGAAATTCACTGATGATATTTGGAAATCACTTTTAAAAATTGTTACAATTTAGTAGCTATAACTATCAGCACGGTTTCACAAACACCAGCTGCTCATTTTTCACCGAAACTACTGGAATTTTAACAAAGTAGATGATTTCTCCCAAATTCAAGTTTAGAATGTACTTTTTTATTATTTTGGCTCGCACAACTACGTGTGTGTTTGTGTGTGTGTGTATATATATATATATATATATATATATATATATATATATATATATATATATATATATAAACACACACACACACTAGCTGCCCCGATAAAGGTTGTTTTGTCATATAAATAACTTATTGTAAGTGTGTAAGGATGTGGTATATAAGTGGAAGAGGTCTAATATAATAAAGAAATTAATAAATAATAATAATACAGCAGCGACACCTGGTGGGGATAGACTGGTACCAGCTCGTGGAGATAACTGATCTATTATCACTTACACAGTTACACAATTATTAAATTAAAAATATTTACTAAACAATAGCACTTAGGAGTGTAAAAAATAGATAAAAACCTATTCGCAGACCTAACGAATGTATATGCAAATTTTCATTGAAATATGTTAATCCGTTTCGGAGGAGTATGGAAACAAACACTGTGACACGAGAATTATTATATATTGTATATATGTACTTATTTATTTATTTTCTGTACGCTTGTTCTGAATTATTAATAACTATGAAGTACCGAATATTGTATGCTGGTCATTCGTGATTTACTATCGTACATTACACTCCCGGCAAAACAGGGAGTTAATGATTCATGAATTTTCGTACATACACACATATTTTCATACTTACACATTTTAAATTTTTACGTGATTTATTCTGCAGAATTTGTTTCATCAAGATTTTTTGCACCTGAGTGAAGGACCGTTGAACGTGCACAGAAAGAGACATGAAATATTCCCGGGTTCGCTGACCTATAGGCAAGACTCCAAGAACACCTGTGTATAGGCTGTTCACAGTAAATTGAGCACTACGTAAAGTTTTCTTTGGGTCGTTTTGCAGCCGTCATTACTATTGTTAATGTGAAAACTTCCATGCAACTAAAAACGAGTGTAAAAGTTTCAACACTGTTAACGTATATTGGCCCAATAAGACATATTTATAATTAATTACAAGTTCTGCTGAGTGCTCAGTTTATTGTGGACTACCTATACCTATACAACAGCTGCCTATTGTCTGCTCGCTGACACAGCGACACCACATGATTGGGCGTTAATTAAGCTGATTCCATATTACTGGCTCAGAGTCTTCCAGAAGGAATCAAATAAGTCTTCGGCCAACTTTGAACATGACACGGACATGCAGGTCTTTCAAGTCTAGTGAGTGAGTAAATGATTTTGGTCAGCGCTTAACATCGAGGTCTTAAGCGCTGGTGAAGAGTGATAATGACGTGAGTACGGAGCAGCCCCGGAATGAACGGACGGGGGAAACGGGAGATCCCCGAGAAAAACCGGCCTCGTCCGGCACGATTCCCACATGCAAAAATCCGGGGACCGACCCCGTCGGGAGTCGAACCCGGATCGCCTTGGTGGGAGGCGAGAGGTCTGACCCCTCGGCCATCGCGGCCCCCTTTCAAGTCTAGTTGGTGCCGAAATAAAAACACAAAATTATCAAGTCCCTACTAAAAGGTATTGTTATTATGCACAGTGTCACGGAAATCGCTAACTATCTCTCGAGAGGTGATATAAAACAGGTGATTCATGAATCTAGACGTTAAAGCGCCCGCCTACTGGCCGTGTGTTTGTGTGAGTAAGGCACGGCGCCAAGGGCGATGCTGACCGGCTCATCTGGTGTGGTATCGTCTGTACCGCAAGACACTGAAACGCCTGCAGTGGTATCGTAGATCACTCGCCTGACTGACACTAAAGTAGTTTCACACGAATCCCGTGAGTAGTTTTTCAGATATAACAGGTTGCGAAAGCTGTTTTTAGCCATTTTGAGGAGCTCCGAAATGATTTTTCTAATTGACGTGGTGCTTTGAAACGTCTCTTCCGTCATGTTTCGAGTGATTTTCATTTCGTACATAGACAAATTGGTCATATATGGAATACTTTCTTTTAAAATTTTATTTACATTACAAACACACTGCAACGCATTTTAAGCGCGTGGTAGGCGAACCCTTAAATATCTTACCGTTAACAATGTTGTGGTATAAAAATCGTTACCCTAATTAGTAAACCTCGTAACTCCACTTTTGTACCAAAATTACATTTTCGTGCCAACTTCTAAAACAGAACTACTGTAGTCGCATCAATGTATAATATCCGTAACTCCAAAAAAAAAATGTCTTTGTTATATGCGAGAAAAACAAAACACGTAACTCCAGTATGTATTATTGCATGTTGGCAGACCTCCTAACTCTAAGCTGTGGTAATGTTATTGTGGCAAAAACGTGCGCGTTATGTGGATTACCAACTTAAATTATGAAAAGGTTGTGTATTAGAAAATGTATTACGTGTTAAATAATGTTATGTTGCATGTACAAAATAGCTTTAAACTCTGTAACAAAAAGAGCAAGGAGTTACGAGGTTTACTAATATTTTCGTTGAGCAATGCCGTAGGTTATGGTTGAATGTAGCAGGAGTTAACAGTTTTGAAACGTCATGAACAATCATCAAGACGAGACTCGTAGAATTCGCATTACACTTTTCATTATTGAAGTGATTTGTAAGTGAATATGACTCTTTAATATCGTGTTTAGTATATTTTATCTCAGTTTGATACCTAATTAATTAAACATTGTGAAAAACACGTATCTCCCAAGTAAACTACGTGCAAAACTCTTAATTCCTATAAAAATGTATTTAAGTGAAAAATGTGACCTATACGAGTTTTATATTATGTACGAAGGTAAGTATTGTTACCTTCTAAGTAATCAATCTTTTAATCATAATGGGTACAATTTGAAAATGTTTTTCATTTGCCTCCTGTAAAATTCTCAATTTTGGAGTTGCGAAGTTTACTAATTAGGGTAACGAAATCTTATACAGATACTCTGTCAACAAACCTGTCGCTATACAAACTACGATTGAAGTATTTTGTTGAACTAATTCAGATTAAATGAAGACGCGTTTTGTATAAGATCAAGTTAAACACAAATGTTTGAACTTGACGTGCGACGAATTTTTACGCAAGAACGTGTAAAATATATATTAATATAATTTTACGCTTTCATTAATTTCAATATGTATGTTCGATCAGCTGTCAGTTGGAAAGTACATTCACTGCGTTAAAATTGAGGACGGAAGTTCCAGTATCAACTGCTAAAAGCTTTTCCAACGTCTCGTGCTAATATTGGATTATGTCTTGAGAAAGGAAGACAAGAAGCTGCAACAAAAAAGAAATGACGTACCCTTAATGCGACAAATTGAGGTTGCCTGAAGTCCCCGCCACAGCATGTCTCGCTCATCTACGATGGCTTACTTCTCTCAGAACCCTGTTCTTCAGGTTTAGCTTCAACAACGAGCTCTGGTTTTAGAAATTACTTGCGACAGAACAAAGCCGCTCGTTTGTGTAAGCTTTGTCGAAAGATTAAGAGCAAGCTATCAACGTCTGACAGTATAATTTGCAGTTTTATTTTGACACTTTAATACAGGAAATATGTTTAACACCTCATAGCTACAGTTTAGTTGTTTTGTCAAATTCATATCATTATGGTTTGGTTTTATACTTGAATATTCTAAGTGTGCAATAAGGCCTCGCTCTTTAGTTTTGAAGTGGGTTCGAAAACATGTTTAACGCAAATTAGTACATAAATAAAAAATTCATTCTTGCAGTTTTAACACACATATATAATAGTTTGTATTTGAATTTTTCTGTTGCAGTACACCAAACGCATTTTTTTATTCTTGCCCCTGAAATATCACATATTTTCTTGTCAAAATAAGCCAAAATGAAGCAAAATCATTTTTTGCTAGCAAACGTACATTAATTAAAAAAAAAAAAACGTTCTGGCAAAAAGTGTATCGTATGACTGCACACAGTCTCAAATTTTTTCATAGTATTTGGTTAAAAAATATTTGAATTATTTGCAATTGTTTGAAATAAATTAAAGATCATGGCCTTCCGTGAAATGCGTTTTATTTCTCGTAAATATCTGCAATTCTGGAAACGGCGTCCCCTATAATATCAGAATCTGTGGTGACTGATTATAAACTGTTGGATATCTGTCTTCATTTTTCTCGATACAAACAGGTCGAGGTTAAATTTAATACTTCTTCGTTAGAATGCTCACAAACTGCGATTAAGCCGGAAGTGTAAATTAACAGCCAACTAGCATCAGTAGAGGTGCGTGAATTTCGTGTATTTGTCTGGCATCAAGCAGTCTATATTCCTTTCTCTGACCAAAATCGAGTATCCGTTAGCTTTCAACCGTACAAGCGGGAATCACGTGATAGCGCTGTGAATTATTTACTTATTTACTACCGGCTTGCTTTAGTCATATGTGTGCCGAGACAACCGTCGTCAAATGACACAAGTTACAGTGAAGTATATGGTACTGGCATTCAACCTGACCTAGAACATATACTCGAAATACACGTACCGATAAACATCAGCGAACTCAATGTCAGTGTCAGTACTACGATATTTGTCAAGATAAATTATTATTTTCGTTTGATACGGGTCTTACTAACTGCGACTTCTCTGAATTGAATCTTCTTTCCAAAATTATTAGAGTCTTTGTTGCCGAAGTGACAGAAGGTTTGTTGTATGATGATTAGAGGTACGTCAATTTCGCAAATACATTCCAGGTCAGGTTGAACGCCAAAAATAATCACGTGTGTGATTAGCTGGCGGCTGTCACGAAATGCATTTGACTACTGCAAGCCAGTAGTAAATAAGGAAATGATTCATAGAGCTGTCGCTTGTAATATTGTAAGCCAATGAATAATCGACTGTATCCAGAGCGTGTACAGGACTGAGCAACCTAGGCTACTGCCAGATGAATCCGCGAAATTGACGTACCTCTAATGATGATGCTAAGCTGTCTTTTTTTTAATATAGCTACTAAATTTTTTCTGTCTAAACTGTACGATGCGATAACATTTTTATCGTTGCACTATATTAGTAGAGCCACTATTTTATGTCGAAAAGGTTTTTTTTGCACCATTTTGTTTCAATATCTTAAGTGCACATTTGCAGTTCTGCTTCATAGTTAGTTATTGGATGACTCCCACTTGTCTTGGGTTTGTACTGGCAAATCACAGGCGCGCTGACTGGTGCAGTCAAATGAGAAATGTGTCCGAACAAAGACACCCTGCCAATAACCATGAAGCACAGCTGCCGACGTGCCCGTGAGACACTGAAACAAAGTGGGGCAATAATCTTTCCGCGACAAAATCGTGGCTACATATAATAGAATTCGGATTATTAAGAGCATATTTTATTCTGTAGGATATTAAAGTGAAAGCAGAGGACAAACAATACTACTTTTACAATATCTTTGCTTGCGACAGGTCTCATTCGGCTTCCACTCCCACCACTCCAAATTCCCACCATTCTGAGGCCGCGATAGACGGTACAGTGGCTAAAGCGCTCACCTCCCACAAAGCAGTCTGGGTTCAATCCCCGGCGGAGACGGGCTCCGAACTTTCGCATGTGGGATTCGTGCCGAGCAATTTCGCTGGACGGCTGGTTTTCTCTGGGATCTCTCATTTCTCCCGCCCTCCTCGTTCCGGCCCGTCTCCATTGTCCTTGAGTACTCTCGTCATGCAATATTTATTCTTACTCCATTTATTACGTTCCGCTTTTTAAGGCTCAGTATATTTTATTTATTGGTAGTTGTATTAACGAAATCAAATGAGTTGAACGCTCAGATTGATTGAACATGTACGAAGAATTCTTTAAGTGTTTAGGTATTATACCCTTCGATGTCATAAATGTGGGCGATTGTGTATACGAAACGTTCAAGACGAGAAGGTATCCCAAGAAAGTACGGCGAAACGTCAGTACGAGAGACCAGCCCGGAAGCCAAGACAAGCACGTCGGCTTATTTCACTGTTCCAGATTCTCCTAACCACAGGTTCTGTCTATGACGGTTTTGCTTTAGATGAGACGTTATGCGCTTCCGCCAATCAATCATCCTACACTGTTAAAAAAATACGTACTCTCACAAGAAAAAACTCGTAAAAAATTGTCAAAATTTTTATCCGTCTAGGCACTACAAGAATAATGTCGAAGGTCATAAAAGTAGTGTAAATTGTCCAAATATGTGGGAAGACTTGTGGGGTATATTTTTAAAAGCAGAGTGTTTTATGTGAAACCAAATAACCTTTAACGGCCTGCCACATTTTACAAAATAATCTGCACCGTTACAAAAAAATAATTCTTGGAAACTTATTGCCAAAAAAATTTGCGACCCTTCAAACGAATGTTGCAAGATTTACAAGAATTTATTTTAAATGTATTATTATCTGTAAATATACAATAAATATTTGTAAATATGTAGGCATATTTGTATCCTTACAAACATTTCCTGTACATTTTAAAATATTTTTGTAAATTTTACAATATTTTTGTAAATATACAATAAATATTTGTAAATATGTAGGCATATTTGTATCATTACTAACATTTCCTGTAAGTTTTAAAATATTTTTGTAAATATACAATAAATATTTGTAAATATATGTAGGCATATTTGTATCCTTACAAACATTTTCTGTAAATTTTACAATATTTTTGTAAATATACAGTAAATATTTGTAAATATGTAGGCATATTTGTATATTTACAAACATTTCCTGTAAATTTTAAAATATTTTTTGTAAATTTACAAGAAGATTTTTTGGAAACTTGTTTCCAAATATATTTTTGTAAAGGGTACAAAGATATTTGTACTGTGTACGAAAACAACGCAGAAAATTATCCCACCACTGAAATAAATCTAGATAAATTGTAAATATAACAGATTTTTTGGACATATGCCACAGCGGGCGAATTTTGCCGTATTGCGAAAATAACCACAATCATAATCATTAACAACAAAGGGAGGAAAGCTAGTAAGCTGTAGTCAACAAACACAATTAGTTTTTTGTCATTGTGTCGTCTTTTGGGATAAGACTACATCCCATTCAGGAATTATCTGTATGTTTTATGTTTGTTGAATACAGTTTACTAGCTTTCCTTCATTTGTTGGTTTTTTGTTTTTATTGCGGTTTTTTTCCACAATACGGCAACATTCGCATGCAATGGCGTACGTCCAATAAAACAGTTATATTTATAATTAGAACCCATTGCAAAAACCGTCCAAAGATCAAATCTAGATGCACTCCCTTTCGTTGTTGACAAGACGAGCGTAGGAAAACCTAGAGAGGTCGCTCAGCCTTTAAAAGTGGCATGAATCAATCTCAGGCAGCTTTGGAGACGGCGGCAAGATGGCGGAGAGACAAGGACACATCAGCGAACATCGACGATTGGTATAAAGCATTATGACCAAAGAAGTGCTGGACAGGAAGTGAAGACTACTATCATTCGTTTCTGAGACTGAGTTTGAGGGTAGACTACAAACAACCAGATATACCAATTTACACGAAAACTACATTAATAAAATTTGAAAAATTACATTTGGGCCTACTGGTGAATGTTACGTAAAATGTAATGCGAGTTTGTATGTAATGGCATGATAATTTGGTTGCAATTTTAAAATTTGAATGTTTTTAGCATGCCACGTGTTTATAACGAATTTAATAGTGTACAACAATTTCTCCTACGAAAATACTTGTACTATTTAAAACTAAATAAAATGTGAGGCGTAAATAATATATAACAGTAAGGAGTATTTAGAGTATCGGTAGTTGTGAAAACAAGCATCATTTCATGCATCATCATTATTTATTGCATGCATTGCAAGGTATTTATATATTTTTACATTGTACATTTTAAAAGTATTTTCATGGGAGAATATTTTTAGAGTGTTTTAAAAACATGGTTTGCTAAAATGTTAAATATAAATAATATTTTCTGTTTTTTAGTATTGTGAGAGTTAGATTTTTATAAACATGTATTTAATTTGTATGTCAAAATTTTTTTCTCGTATTTCATTGATATCTTCTGAGCCTCAAGTCTCTAGTTCACCGGGAAGATAGTTTATAATTGACTGCAAAATTTAAGCCGATCAAACAGACAAGAATACGAGTTCATTAAAATACATATAAAATAAATACATATAAAGATTCATTTTATATGTACAACATTGCAACAGTGTATATCGAACAAACAAACAGACAAGTAGGGTAATAAAAACGTGTTTAAATATTTACTTGCTTTCAACAATCTAGGTCAGCAACAGCGTAACATTAAGACGGAAAGGAAGTACGAATATTAACTTGCTCCACGCATTCCAACGATCCTTCGAGGTACATGCAAAAACCTGGTAAATGGCATTTTAAGCCATTAAATTTTTTTTTTCAAGGTGGATTACACGGCTAAGCATTACAGTTTTAAAATAAGTAGACGTCCCAAGGAAAATAAAGCCATTCTTAAATATTTTGGCTGACGAATAAAAATTACAAGCAATTTTAGTACACTGTTTACTGGACAAAAATGTTTGGCAGCTATTTTAATAACGGCTTGCTTCCTAATTGTGTAACTTGCTAGGTGTCTTGCTGAAATAATTATTTTTTATACATTAATTTAGGTCAGTAACTTACCAATGCATCAAGGCTCTTTGCACTACGTTTAAATGTAAAAATTGTTGATGTAACAAGTAAAACTAAAAGAACATTAGAAAACAACTTGTAGGTACATTAACCTACTGACCCAAGTAATACATTGTTAATGCTTCAGATTTTGTTCGGCAAGGAAAAATTTAAAGTTCGATTCATAGTAACAATATTTTTAAGTTTACCGAGAGTTTACAAAAGAATCATTAATTTCAGAATTAGTCGTGCGATTATAACAGTTGTCTAATTATTGGCTATAAAATGGGCTCATGACTATGTGCTATAAACAAGCTTACAACAAGGCCGTATGAATAATTTTGCGACGTAATACGATTCACTCCTATGTCTATCAAACAAACTGTAATTTTTTTGTCGAAAAAAATCACACAAGAAAAATATTAGTATTTATTTGTTATTCTACAGTCCATTCTCTTGTTATTATTGCACTTAGCGTTGTTGATTACGAATGTATTGAGTAACGCACTAAACTGAAATTAATAAACAGTGCCACTAATAACGAAGAGTAGACTACTGCTTGTACGTTTAGCAAAAATCGTCCTGAACTTAGCACAAAAAAAAATACTCTGATCGTTTGGGAATTATACTGGACGATGCCATTGGCTGGCGGTTTTCCTCGGATATCACCCAGTCCCGTACACCTTCATTCCTGCGCTGCTTTATACTATTTTCAAATAGCGGACCTTGCCAGCACTGAAAACCTCGCAGTTATCCACGTGTTAAATCACTTAAGCAAACCTAGAATTGATGTTTGATTTTATTCCGTTTAAATTTTACTTCGACTAACTGAAAATTGTTTGTGTTACTCGCCAAAACAGCGTTGTTATAACGAAGTGAGTTGGTTTTTCGGAAACAATTACAGAAAGCATACCATATAACTTTTTAAGTGTTCAGTTATAATGTTTCTAGTCTGAGTGAAATTCTGTCAACAGAAATATAAAATGGGTTTATGGAGATAAAATATTTTAATAATCTCTCGAACTTAGTCTTCTCTACTGCATCTGTTTTTTTTTACGACAAGCGCGGCAGTAATATTACTTTCTTATAATCGTGAGTCTCCGAGACCGAGGTTCTGATGGGAAATATTACGGCGAGCGAGGAAGACATTACTTTCACCGAAGGTGACACGCCTAGGGAAATTACCGTTGAAAACATTACCGCGGAGCCCCAGTTCCCGCATTTTAAAGAGTAAGTTCTGGCGAGCGACCA
This sequence comes from Medauroidea extradentata, assembly GCA_003012365.1. NCBI lineage: Eukaryota > Metazoa > Arthropoda > Insecta > Phasmatodea > Phasmatidae > Medauroidea > Medauroidea extradentata. The sequence continues at coordinate 13,357 of PNEQ01021720.1, read as the reverse complement.
ACTTTTTTTTTTTTTTTTTTCAGTTTAAATCTACCCGTTATTAATAACGCCATATACTGGAGAATGCACTGAAGTTATTTTTAAAAGCACTTAACATATGGGGTGACACGTATCGGAATGAAACGGGAGGAAAACGGGAGATCTCCGAGAAAACCCCGCCGACCAACGGCATAGTTCGGCACGATTCCCACATGTCAAAAGTTGAAAACCGGATAGATCACCTTCCAAAGGGACAACTTTCAGAATTATTGTAGCACAAAATTCTAACTTAAGCCTAGAAAAAAAGGCGAATTTTTGAGACTTCTCGTTACATAATATACATAAGAAAAAATATTTAGAAGTGAGAACTGAAACCTTATTTCCTGGCAAACAAAATTGTTTAAGCAAAGTAAATTTGTTAGATATTCTCATGTATAACTATGCATGTAATTTATTTATAGATACAGTTCATTTTTGGTTGATGGAAAGTTAAGCAAGATACATTTCATGATTATGAACAGCAACAGCTTTTTTTATTTAAATAGTTAATTATGTACACACAAGGCAACGTGTTAAAGTTGTCGAAGAGGCCGAGCACTGTTAACTATCATTCCCAGTCCCCTTTTGACACATTAATGGAGGCTTATTAGAAAACAGTACCGATATCTTGCACGTCTTTGCACGTCTGTGGTTCCTGGCAGTGAAGCAGCTAGATGTCCTTGCGTCCTCGAGCCACACAGACAACTGACAGACCCAGGTTAAGCCTGTTACGTTTGTCTGTATTCCTCCCATGTGTTGCAATGTGTGCCCAGAATTTGAGCTACTAAATTAGTCGGTTCTGATGTCCCGAGAGTCATTTTGGGCAATAGGGCATGGTTTTGTTTTAAATTGTTAACAGAATTTCAACATTAGGTGTGGGCGTGTGTTCCTGCAAACCCGCTATACTACTCGGGACACTTACGCCCAAAAGTCTGGGTTTCAAAAAGAGGAGACCTGTATAATGGTAATGGACGAACATGACAACGGTCAGGGAATGCGGATGTGCGACCGGACATTCTGGTCGGTAGGGTGTTGTTTATCGCCCCCCTCGCTCCCGCGGTGGGTGAACCAGGTTACGAGGTAGGCCTACACCCTGCACATATACTAGTACTACGGACGACCAGGTAGCCCCACGGGAGGATTTCTTCCGTGTCTGGTCTGGGTTGTACTTGTAGTGTTGGTGGTTGCCCGTATGCTGGGCTGACCCGGAGAGGATCCCTCTATGACAGGTCGACGAGATGGTTGCGAAAGTGTTCGGTGAGTTTGTTAAGGGTGTACGTCAGTGGCGTAACGTGGCTGTGTTCCAAGGCGTGCGGTATTGTGAGCGACTATACGCTTTGATCAGTTGTTTTGTTTCAGATACCAAGGTGTATATATTATATGATAATTCGTACCTTGCCTCTTGTACGCTCCTGGCTGTGGAGTGTTCCTGATCATACGAGTCAAATGGTTCCTCAGATAACTCAGTGTTGCGTATAGTCATTGCTAGGCACCGCACACCGTGGAACACGCCACGCGACGCCACTGGTGTATGTAGTGCCCTGACCCAAACTAGAGGAGCAGAGGATCTCAGTCGGGGGCATGTACGGTGGGCGAGATCCCGAGATGGATGACCTCGAAATCTCTCGATGGCCAATGCTACTCCTTTGGTAGGTTGACGTATGGCGCAGTTCAGAGCTCCGCTAGGGGGTTCAGCCGTCCTAACGATCTGTTAACTTAAATACCGTTGTGTGGTAGAGCGTGATCTCTCCTCACGCCCATCGAGGGCCGGGCGCTGAATGATAATACATATAAAATTGTTAACGATACCAATTAGTAGAGACATGAAAAATTTGCGTTATCTTCTGGCCCCAAACTAGGATTCAAGAAACTGTAAGTTCGTGCCACTTTCGCAATTGGCCCGTGACTTATTTGACACTTGCTGGAAGTCGCTAAGCCAATAGTACAGAAGCAACTAAATGCAGGCCCATATCACTGCGTCATTGAGCAGCCAGTGAGCAGATGTTGTCTGCTTGAATACACAAATGTTCTTGCAGGCTAGCCTACAGTTCAGTGAACTTCCGAAATTTTCCGTTCTTCAAATGAACGACTTGAAAAGAGGCGGAGCTTCAGTCAGGTGTGGGATACAATTCCTATCTCCGTGGATACCGCAGCCGAACATAACCTTCATTTAGCTGTTTGGCTTCACATGTCCAGGATGATATGTACGTCAAGAAAATTGATAATTTCTTTGGAATTTGCCGCTTTTTCAGGTAAACAATATTCTTAAGTATTTGTGTATCTTAGCCACGAAATTGAAATACCCTTACGTGCAAATCTATGAATGCGCAAAAGTTTTGCGTTCTACAATTACCAACTAACAAATCAGCATGTTTGTAAACAAGCTTCGTTTCCCACAGTATTTCCTTTGCGGTGTGACGTCAGGGGGCGTGTACTTCAAGTCGTCCATTAGCCTTTAGGTCATTATTTACGCGTACCCCAACATTCGAATGTTCAGTTTTAATTTCTTGTAACTATTCTTATTATGGATTCCGTGACTACGTGATTTTACCTCCTCATTAGAGTAGAGTGTAGATACACTTCTGTGATATATGTTGTCGTTATTATCATTTGCTGTTATATAACAATTATTATCTTAATATGCTTTACGCGTAAGTTAAAGAGTATTTGGGTGACTGATAACTGCAAATTACTAGTTCCTTAAAAGGGTGGTATCTAAGATATTATCCTCAATTTCATATCCTTTTGTGAGGCTCATTTACAAATCATAGCATAAAATACGTATCGCAATCAGTGGCAGCTCCTGGGTTATTGCCAGGTGGGGCTGCAGATAGTCGGAACTGTACACTCTTGACGAACGCGCCGTAGACCAACGAGCATGAAATATTTGCCGGCTACTAGATGTGTTCTGACCACTCAGTAGTAAGGGGCACCTGCACATCAACGTGTCAGTGGCTGTAGAGTCAACCAGCGCACAACCCTGTACAGCTCTTGGCAACTGCAGCCCTACCTGGCAACAACCCACGAGCCGTCACTGATCGTAATACCATCTCCCAGTTTCTTTAAAATTTGTTTTAGTTACGTTGACTAATTTTTCAAGGCAAAAAAAAAAAAAAAAAAAAAAAAAACAACGGCGTTGTAGGTAATTCTACATTTTAAAAAAATAACTAACAAATTAATCACAGCAATGTATGTTTGTCTCGAAAATATTAGACTACCCAGTAAACAATGTTTTCAAGAAAACTATATGGCGGTTTTACGGTACAAAATAACGCTATCACTAAGTTAAAAAAAATTAACTATCGTAAAAGCGGATGAAATAAGAAATCGTGGACTAGATTGATATTTGTTACGTACTAGAAAAATAATTTAAGTAACACATCAGATCCAGTATTCAGAAAAATATTTGTGCCTGTTGCAAGACGAGAACTTGAAATTTGTGGCCTAACCGTGCATCCAAAATTGGTATCGGATAAAGAAATTTATTTAAAACATATCATTTAAAAACACTTAAATACTAGTGTTATTTCATAGACGCTATATGTATGCTTACAAACAATTAAATATTATGTCTGATAATGACACAATGAAATTATGGCATCAGTACCCGACACCGAAGAAAAAGTAAACAGTCGCACGTTTACAATAACTTGGTTTATAACTTTTATAAATTAAATGAATTTTTAGTGTCAAATTACACGTGTTCGGACATTTCTATATGTTTACGTTAGTGTATGTTACATTCCTGGAAATGTTCGTTTTAGGTGCAAAAATGGATATCATTGATCTAATGAGGCCAGGAATTGGGCATGTGTGTTTATCGTGACGGATACATCCAAACTGGTGAACGTTATGGAAAACAATGAGCTCAAAAATAATTTCTGCTATTACATAAAAAATATTATAATGTAGCAGGTGGTTATCAGTTAGAAAATTAAACATATTATTTATTTTACATAATCTAAAATTGATGCAGAATACACATGCGCGCATAGTGGTCGTTATTGGGAAATCGCAAATAAAAAAAATTGGGGTTATATATATATATATATATTTTTTTTGCCTTGTACATGGAGCTACATACAACCCCGACTAATTAAAAACGACTTCCTGCAGCGGCGGTGATTAAATGAAATTACGTGCGGTAAAGTGACGATGATGTTTACAATTGAAAATTACTCTCTCCACTTTAACGAAATGCGGTTGTGTCTGCGGTAGTGTAATGAATTTTCATGCTGAAATTTGTTCTTGTAAAAGACAGAAATTTAATTCCACAGTTGTGTATTTAGTGGAACTGAATAAACTACGAAGATGCTGTTTTGACAACAAACTGTTGTTTCTTAGAACTTTTTTTTTCCTTGGTTAGTTTCATATCAGTCTTAACAAACTTGTGGTCTCAAAATCCAAACATGTCGGACAACATTGTACAATTCTGTAATTAAAAACAACGTAAGTGAGCTCATAATTTTTAAATTTAATTCCCTGTTTGAACATAATTGGACGTCAGGAAATAACGTCTTTTCCTAGATTAAAAATATAACATAACATTAAACACACGTGATTATAGTTACCAAAATTTCGCTTTAAATGTTTTTAAATAGTTGCTAGGTCATTAAACGGTTGATCTGTGGTAATTAATCCAGTCTAAAGAAAATGCTAGAATGCAGATGTCAGAAAACATCTTAAGTATATTCCTGGGGACATAAATTATATTATACAAGTATATTGGAATAATTTAGTTTTGTTATGTATCAAAAATCGGAAAATAAGTCTAACATTGGAGGAAAACTAATTTTTTGTAAGCAGACAACGTAAAATTTTCAATTTCTAACGTCTAATTTTCATTCGCGTTGAAGTCAGTCATGACTGAAATTATTATGCTAGGCTACAACTCAAAGAGTTTTTTCTCTACACTGAAATTTTTTGAAAATAGTTTTAACTAGTAATGTGGTTTACCAATGTTTCAGTTATAAAATCTCGATGTAATTTGAAGTTCAAACAGTGAGGATTTATTTAAAACCTTAATGAACCAAGTTTCAGAATCTCAACATCGTTCATCTATTAGATTGAAATGACTTGACAACTACTATGGTGAGTATTTAATTTCGTAGTAAAATTATTTTGTATGTTATATGAAAGAAAATTGTAACGAGAAAATACTATATTAATAGTACAAATTAATGTTATTTTACTAGGATTATGTTTATTTACAAAATACCATTGGTGGCATGTAGAGAAACGATTCAAAAAATTCTCAAAATGTGGGGGGGGGGGGAATTGGGCTCTTGAACGCTCCTGCAGTGGATTCGCCCCAACATTTTCACTTAATACTGAACAAGAAACGAAAATTGAAAGTAATTTTGTCAAAATTTCGAAGACTTAAATGTCGATTATAAGTCCCAATTATTTTATTTATAGTCTGCTGGACTATGCACATTGCGAAGTATTTTAAACAATGGCATCTAATCGTAAGTACCTAGCGCATTATACTTTCAAATTTATTGCAAGTATAACATTTACAACAGCGATTTAAATAGCATTGTTTTAAATTAAAAATTCACGGAATGCGTACTTTTATACGAATTATGTTCGCTTTAAGACGTTACGTTCCTTCTGTTAAGGGATGACTTGGTTAATTTGGAAGTACTGATTATTTGACACTATTGTGCTAGTTAATTAATATTTCGCGTATGAAAGCTTCTTTGCTTAACACGTTCACGTTATCTGGTATGTACTGCTCGTATTTGGAAGGATGAAAAATAGTTACAAAATATCAGCTTAGTTTGAAAATAAAATTTTAAAAATATGTATACAGAAAGTTACTAGACTATCAATACATATGCGATCGGAAAAATGTTGATAATCCATAGGTAGAGGTGATGGTTTATCGCGGGAAAACTTGACTGTCTCCTGGATTTCAACACATGTTCAGCTTACTAGAAGTAAGGTTAATTCTACTACAGGTTAAAAAGCTCAATGTTATAAGTTGTCACAGGGAAAATTTCTGCCGCTTGAGCGCTGGTAACGCTAGTGCACCAAACTGACCAATCACAAAGCTTTCCTGAATATTAAGGTACAATAAGTTGATAGTTCAAGACGCAAAATCGGTTTCTTTTCACTTTAAAATAAAATTACTTCTATAATTTCCAAGTTTATTTAAATTTCATTTTACTACGGTTTCGTATTTATCTGGTCCCTTAGCGATTCAAGTGAAACTAGTGGCAGAAATTTTCAACTTTTCCTGTGCCAAGCTCTCGCATAATAAAACGTATTTTCTTTCTAACCCGTAGTAGAATTAACCTTACCAGAAGATTACTGGCTTTATTTTGAACTTAGCGCTGTCACCCTATTTGACTGAGCCAATAAGAATACCGATGCTGTAATATGTGATACCTGTTATTGGTCTCCAGACATATATGTTGTGTAAGAAGTATATTTGAGAAACATATATGTACGGCCGGGTAGTTTTCGCGAAAAGATTTTTACAGCACTTTGTTTCAGTGCCTTACGTGCGCACCTGCATCTCTGCTTTGTGGCCAGTGATTGGATGCCGTGACACCCAGCGTGTGGAGGTTAAACCCGCAAATCACAGACGTGATGTGTGGCAGTTATCCGTGTACTGATTGGCACAGTCAAATGTATAACGACTCTGCACAAAAAAAAACACTGTCAATAGCCACGATGTTGAGGTGCAGGTGTGCACGTAAGACACTGAAACAAAGTGGGGCAGAAATCTTTTCGCGAAATATACAGGGCCCTACACATTTGTTGAAAGAATAAACACCGTTTTCATGAGTATGTTGGCACAAGACATTACCATCATTAGAGAAGATGGTTTATCGCGGGAAAACTTGACTGTTTGCTGGCTTTCAACGTACGTTCGACTTACCAGAAGATTACTGGCTTTAGCTTGTACGTGGAGCTGTTGCCCTATTCGACTGAGCCGATGAGATTCTCGGTATTGTAATGTTTTGTAAACGTTTTCAGTAGGGACTCCTGATTTTTGCGGTAATAATTTTGCCTCACTTTGTTTCGGTGCTTTACGTGCACACTTGCAGTTCTGATTCATGGTCAGCGATAGGATATTTTAACTTGAGACGGGTGTCACATCTAACTCGACCTACAGAATATTGCCAGCTTTTTCATCTGCTATATTTTCTACTTTTGAGAACTGTTAAGTCCGTGTCCTACTATTGCATCGCTCGAGGGGGAATTTGTGTACTTGGATTTCCTACCTTGTTGCTGCATGCATGGCTGAGACACAGAATATTTAGGCATACAGAAGTGAAACAGCAGGTAGGACAGCGAACTCAGTCACACACGCCAGCAAAATGGCTTCCCTGGCCAGGAAGATGGCGGAGACACCTACCGCCAATCAGCGTAAGGCGGCTACCCTGCTAGCCGGCTGCCAGGCCAATAGGAAACCTGCCGTAACATGCAGGAGCCAAACATACACGGGCTGATATCAGCAACCTCGGGCAGCCAATAAGCGGCCAAGTTCGCCCGTATCAAACGAGCCGCCACGCCATTTCACGTCTGTATTACTATTTAGTCTGTGGCTGAGACACGGCGAAGTTTCCTGGCGAGGAACGATGGCGATACCAGCCTTGGGTTTCTACCGGCAAATCACCGGTGTGTGGTGTTGCAGGACCGTTATTGTAATTGGCTCAGTCACATGAGATACGGCTCTTCATTATAAACAAGCTGCCAATAACCATGAAGCAGAACTGCAGATGTGCACGTAAGGCACTGAAACAAAGTGGGGCGAAATTCTTTTCGCGAAAAATAGGGGTCCCTAGTTTTCAGTCTGAAGCTAACTACGTTGTGTCAGACGTATATAACCCAATCATTAGAGTCTCGGAAATGTCGCGGGTTCAACAACCAGCAGGCTGGACTGCACAGTCCTGTATACACTATGTCCTCAGATACTTGTACATTGTCTGCTGCTACAGTGAGTGGCCAGTTGCACATGTGACAAGGTAGAGCCTGAGTCAAGCGAGTGTTTTCATGCACGTCTGCTGTTGGTTCACATTCCTCTAGGATGATTTTCAGTAACAGTGACCCAATATAGAAAGTAATTAATAGAGGCACGCTTATTTAGTGTATTGATTCTAGATCAAGTTCAACGTCAATAACGTATACTGCACTCCTCCTTCTGTGATTAGACGAGAGCGGTTTTGACACACACTTGACGACTGCAAGCCAGTTATAAATAAGGAAACAAGTCGTGGCGATATCACGTGCTACACGTTTGTACTGATAGAAGCCAATGGATAGAGATGATGGTACATCGCGAAAATGTTTTGTGTCCACATACCCTTGAAAACGCTATAGCTTCTTACAACCTGTACGATTGCGATATATACGTCTGACACAACGTAGCTGTCTGCATACCAATGCAAGGCATCAAGTATTACAATAGCGGGATTCTTATTGGCTCAGTCAAATAGGGCAACAGCTCTACGTACAAGCGAAAGCTAGTAATTTATTTGATAAGCTGAACGTACGTTGAAATCCAGCAAACAGTCAAGTTTTCCCGCGATAAACCATCATCTCTACCAATGGATGTTTAGCTTCAGCCCGTACACGTATAGAACTGAGAAGTCTAGGCGAAATACTCGTGCTTTTAGTAATTAACGTGTACAGTAGTTTGAATTCTAACGTATTCTCAAATGAAATCACGAAATTTCCGGGTCCCTACCAACCATATATGCTGTAATGCTGCAAGAAAACTACAGTGTTTTCAAAGGTATGTTCGCACAACAAATTTTCGCGATATACAATCATCTCTAACCATCATCTATCTATCCATAGACAACGAAAAATCACAAGAATTTCCGCTGGCAGCGTATTTTCCAAATCAGTGTAGTGTCTTGCGGCTTGTATGATTGGCCGATAGTTGTGAGTGACGGTGTAGCTGTTTACATACGTACCACATACGTTGAACCGTAGCGCACCAGAACTAGCATAGACAGTCAAATAGGGACCCGTAAGTAACGAGTGAAAAAAACGTTAATGAATACATTATATTGAAACATAACAAACCGTTAATAGGCCCTATTTAACGCGATAAACCACCCTCTGTATCCATAGTAGTATTTTATTGGAGTTTATTTTAAATTCCATTGGGGACCTTAATTCCAAACCCTGCTAACTCCAAATTTTGAGAAATACCAATAAAATGTACTATATTTTCCGAATCTATATATATATATATATATATATATATATATATATATATATATATATATATAATGTGTCACTAATGAAATGTACATTAATTCTACTTTGGGACTATGGTTAGTAATATATTTCAAATATAAATAAATGCGTACAATACTGATGTTAACATTTCTAATTATTAAATTTTGTAGTTAGCATGATTTCGAATTCAGCTCTCCAATTTCAAGAACGTGTTTTTTTTTTTTTTTTTATGCTCGTGTGTAGTAAGGCGAGCTGCTGCAATAAAACGGGAAACCCAAATACACCGAAAAAAAAAAATTCCCCCGGGATCGTCTGTAAACTTGTAACCAGTTTTCAGTGGACTCAAACGCGTTCGTCGCTAACTCGACTCGGTCGAGCGAGGCATAACCAAATCGTGTTATTCAAATGATTCCCGCCAAAAACACACAGCGGGACGGGTTCTCGTAAAACGGGCGGGACCTGGGCTGACCGCGTGAATATGCATGAGGGTGGGATAAAAAACTTCCCCTCGACGCTAGCTAGATGTCCGTTGAGCAATCCTCACCTTTGAGATCTAACCACGTCCCAGGGTTGTCAAAGTAACAGGGTTCTGGTAACACCACCAAACATGTTTCAACCTGGTATGTAAATATACCTGAGTCCGTGTCCAACCAGCCCATTTATTACCAGTTAGTGTTATATTAAACAGTCTGGAAAATGATACACACAGAGTTTCAGTACCACAAGTGTTACAATTTTTCTCCAACATTTATTTCTACCTAATTACAACGTTGCCACATCCTTCTCAGGCTGCCTGGTGGACAAAAAATAAATAGTTTAGTTGATATGTAACACTTAAAGACTTCATGTAATACTTCATGGCCCCTAATTATGTTTCCACAAATATTCATATTTTACTGGAACCAAGTTCCTTAGATATTATAAAATTACTTAGATTTAATTTGTTGCTATGGGAGTTTACATTCATATGTCCACAAACCAATAAATCCTAACTAAATTAGTTACCAAAAATAATGAAAAGTTATTGTTTTTAAACTATTGTATTATGTATGTGCGCGGGTTCGTCTAAATAGGGCCTATGTGTATTTATACAGAATGTAAGAAACTGCCGTATGATAAACACACCACGCGAATCTTGGACAAAATTGGAAAACAAAATGTTAGCGGCAGAAAGTTGTAAGATAATTTTTTACGTTAAAAATGTGGCAAAACAGCAAATAATAAGTCCCCTCTTTCGCTCCACAATTACCTTAATTTTCTTACTACTACTATTCCGACCATCATCGTACGGGAGCACGTTCAAAATCCTAGCATTTCAAACGTGATTTATACCTTTAATCCACGTAACATACATAAAATTATACCTGTGGGAACGTTCTCAGGGCTGTGTTGCCACATTGCACACGTACAGTGTCATTGTATAACATTTTCCCTCAAACATTTTCGTCTCCGATTTCATTATTGGAGTATCGTGGTAATGTTCCAAGGCATGTGGTGCTAAGCAGTGACTATACTCAACACTGAGTTGTCTATGGGACCATTATACAGGTAGGAACAGGTACACTCTTCTTCCAGTAGCATATAAGAGGCAAGGAACGTATTGTCCAGTAATACACCTCAGTGTACACAACACATGTTTATTGGATATGACTGGTAGGCATACTGAGTTCACGTGATCATAACGTATAGTCAGAGCCACGGTCGTAGAAGAACAGGTCTGGACACTCGCCTAACAATGTATTTTGATTGACCCCCTTGTTGTTTGGCTGTAGTTCGTCAAGTTACCGAGAATGTCGTACTTTTTGGCGCTGTTTTCCGGGCGGTCGGACTCAACCTCCGCCCACTTTTTTCCATTGTTAAATTTATAAAGTAAATAAAGATTGCTGGAGCCTTTTCTTAAATTTGTGAGCGAAGAAAGTATTTCATAAATTGATAAAAAAAATACGTTTTGATAAATTGTTTATCTTAGCGGAAAGGAAGTGGGCGGAGTTTAGTTCGACTGCCCTAACATCAGCGCCAACAAAACACAATATTCTCGGTAACTTGGTGAACTACAGCCAAACAACAAGGGGGTCAAGTTTCCAGGCGAGTGTCCAGACCTGTTCTTCTACGGCCGTGGTCAGAGCTCATGTTACATGTCTTGTAACACGACCGCCTTACGCCAATGGATTTCGCCTAGTACTCGCGTGAAATGCTCACTATGCGGCCGTTTCTGGACACCCTATGTATAATATTTATTGGACGTATATATCATTCAAGGAGAATTTTGTTTGCGTAACTTATGTAAGTTATTCCATGAGGACTAAATGCAAATTTCATGCAACATCTTCTTAAAATAAAATTAAGTTCTGTAAAGCCTTTTCCTATCCACTGGTACTAAATTTTCCTACATCACCAGCATGGTCAGCTAGAAAGGTTGTTAGATTCAAACCCTGATATGTGTGCGTGTGTGTGTGTGCTGCTTTCAAGAGCAAGATCAAACTGATAATGTAACGTAACCTAAACTGTTTTCTTTATCAGATTATAGATTACATTATTCTGTTTTAATACGCAAGTGTATTGTTTTTAATGTTTTCCACTAAATATGTATTCCGAAAAGATTAAAAAATACAATTAACTTTAATAACAAACTTAACGAACACAGTAACAAATTTTAGGACGATTATTAAAATTTTGAAACGAGTCAATTTATTTTAAAGTACTGGATCGTCGGTAAAATAGCCTAAATAGACTCAGGTCTGGATATTTGGAACTCCAAGAGTTTCGACTGCACGAAGAAAATATTTTCATAACGGAAGGGTGTATGTAGTATGTATGCGAGTTGTAAGGCACAAACTCCAAAATAAATTGAAGCAGACTTAGATCGATTTCTATAAGTTACGGGGCACAGAGGAAAAAAAACACGTCAATTACTACAGCGAGGAAATTTGACTGTTTGCTATGATTCAATGCATTGTTTTCATTTCCGACGCTTTTCTTTCGTTACTGGAGACTTTCTATTTGACTGGGGCGAATGGTAATTCTCGTATGCTACGACTAAACAGCTGTGCTTTGGTGCACAACTTAACCATAACACACAACAATCGGCCAATCATACAAGGAACAGAACGCAATTCTGATTTGGAGAAAACGCTGACAGAAAAGACTGTCGTAATTTTTCACCATCTCTAATTATCCCTGAAGGTATTAGAGCTCATATACGAAAATTACGGTAGTAAATTGGTATTGGACTACGCATGCTATACATACATGTAGTTTATACTACCATATATACATAACCAAGTAAACTACTGCACACAATAGATGTAGGTTAACAAACACTATCTGTGAAAGTGGTTTAACACGATACCAAGACAACGCAATGAAGATTTGTACCACAACACTAGTTTATTGGGCGTATGTTAATACGGAACTAGTAGCAAACTTAAAAATTCACGCTTTCATTGGGCACAAGCTTGGACCTGTAACTAAGTGTAACGATATGATCTTGATTCTATAACTAGGGAAAGGAGTATATCGCGAGTTCAATAACCGTCATGTTAGAATCCACTGTACTATGCATACTCAAGTCCCGTATATTCGTTCATTGCCTGCTGTTCCAGACAGTCGCAGCTAACTGACAAATGGTCGGGGTTTGAGTATACACAGGACAATGGAGTCTAACACTCGGGCATTGAACCAGCGAAATATTCCTTTCCCTATCTATAACTCCTCGTGGGATCTCAGTCAAGAGTGTGCGAGAGATTTTGGTCAGCGCTCAACATCTACCAGGTAGACCCACGATTTTGTCGAGAAAAGATGTTTGCATCATTTTGTTTCAGTGTCTCGCGTGAACCTCGACAGCTCTGCCTCACGGCTATTGGCAGCGTGTCTTTGCTCAGACACGTCCCTCATTTGACTGCACCAATAACAATGAGGCTATTGTGACGCAATACGTCTGTGGAGTCACTAGAGTACTATAAATGAACACATCATATTATTATAGTTATCCATGGAGGATTTGTTTAATTTGCAAGAGACAGAAGAATTATTTTTATGTTTGGTCAATCTAATGTAAACATGAATATAATTTGCAAATATATTTAATACTCGAATAACGTACATTTTATTTGTGTAAACCACAAATTGGTGACCC